>SJXQ01003705.1:0-21124 GCA_006408695.1 Aepyceros melampus | reverse complement strand
GACGTTCACCCTTGCCATCTCTTGTTTGACCACTTCCAATTTGCCTTGATTCATGGACCTGACATTCCAGGTTCCTATGCAATACTGCTCTTTACAGCATCGGATCTTGCTTCTATCACCAGTCACATCCATAACTGGGGATTGTTTTTGCTTTGGCTCTATCCCTTCATTCTTTCTGGAGTTATTTCTCCACTGATCTCCAGTAGCATATTGGGCACCTATTGACCTGGGGAGTTTCTCTTTTGCTATCCTATCATTTTGCCTTTTCATACTGTTCATGGGGTTCTCAAAGCAAGAATACAGAAGTGGCTTGCCATTCCCTTCTCCAGTGGACCACAAAGAAGTGTCTGATGAACTATGGAATGAGGTTCATGACATTGTACAGGAGACAGGGATCAAGACCTTCCCCATGGCAAAGAAATGTAAAAAAGCCAAATGGCTGTCTGGGAGGCCTTACAGATAGCTGTGAAAAGAAGAGAGGTGAAAGCAAAGGAGAAAAGGAAAGATACAAGCATCTGAATGCAGAGTTCCAAAGAATAGCAAGAAGAGATAAGAAAGCCTTCTTCAGTGATCAGTGCAAAGAAATAGAGGAAAAGAACAGAATGGGAAAGACTAGAGATGTCTTTATGGTCTGCACCTAACATAAGCAGAAGATATTAAGAAGAGGTGGCAAGAATACACGGAGAACTGTATAAAAAAGATCTTCATGACCCAGATAATCATGATGATGTGATGACTAATCTAGAGCCAGACATCTTGGAATGTGAAGTCAAGTGGGCCTTAGAAAGCAACACTATGAACAAAGCTAGTGGAGGTGATGGAATTCCAGTTGAGCTCTTTCAAATCCTGAAAGATGATGCTGTGAAAGTGCTGCACTCAATATGCCAGCAAATCTGGAAAACTCAGCAGTGGCCACAGGACTGGAAAATGTCAGTTTTCATTCCAATCCCAAAGAAAGGTAATGCCAAAGAATGCTCAAACTACCACACAATTGCACTCATCTCACATGCTAGTAAAGTAATGCTCAAAATTCTCCAAGCCAGACTTCAGCAATACGTGAACCGTGAACTCCCTGATGTTCAAGCTGGTTTTAGAAAAGGCAGAGGAACCAGAGATCAAATTGCCAACATCCGCTGGATCATGGAAAAAGCAAGAGAGTTCCAGAAAAACATCTACTTCTGCTTTATTGACTATGCCAAAGCCTTTGACTGTGTGGATCACAATAAACTGTGGAAAATTCTGAAAGAGATGGGAATACCAGACCACCTAACCTGCCTCTTGAGGAATCTGTATGCAGGTAAGGAAGCAACAGTTAGAACTGCACATGGAAGAACAGACTGGCTCCAAATAGGAAAAGGAGTACGTCAAGGCTATATATTGTCACCCTGCTTTATTTAACTTATATGCAGAGTACATCATGAGAAACGCTGGACTGGAGGAAACACAAGCTGGAATCAAGATTGCCGGGAGAAATATCAATAACCTCAGATATGCAGATGACACCACCCTTATGGCAGAAAGTGAAGAGGAACTAAAAAACCTCTTGATGAAAGTGAAAGAGGGGAGTGAAAAAGTTGGCTTAAAACTCAACATTCAGAAAACTAAGATCATGGCATCTGGCCCCATCTCTTCATGGGAATTAGATGGGGAAACAGTGGAAACAGTGGCAGAGTTTATTTTTTGGGGGCTCCAAAATCACTACAGATGTAACTGTAGCCATGAAATTAAAAGACACTCTTTGGAAGAAAAGTTATGACCAACCTAGATAGTATATTCAAAAGTAGAGACATTACTTTGCCGACTAAGGTCCGTCTAGTCAAGGCTATGGTTTTTCCTGTGGTCATGTATGGATGTGAGAGTTGGACTGTGAAGAAGGCTGAGCGCTGAAGAATTGATGCTTTTGAACTGTGGTATTGGAGAAGACTCTTGAGAGTCCCTTGGACTGCAAGGAGATCCAACCAGTCCATTCTGAAGGAGATCAGCCCTGGGATTTCTTTGGAAGGACTGATGCTAAAGCTGAAGCTCCAGTTCTTTGGCCACCTCATGCGAAGAGTTGACTCATTGGAAAAGACTCTGATGCTGGGAGGGATTGAGGGCAGGAGGAGAAGGGGACGACTGAGCATGAGATGGCTGGATGGCATCACCAACTGGATGGACAATGGTTTGGGTGAACTCTGGGAGTTGGTGATGGACAGGGAGGCCTGGCGTGCTGCCATTCATGGAGTCGCAAAGAGTCGGACATGACTGAGCGACTGAACTGAACTTTACGTCTCAAGGACAAGCCGACTCAAGTTTGGTCTGATCATCTATACACTTCCTAGGTGGCGCTAGTGGGAAAGAACCTAGCTGCCAATGCAGGAAACATAAAAGAAGACACAGGTTTGATCCCTGGGTTGGAAAGATTCCCTGGAGGAGGGCATGAAAACCCGCTCTAGTATTCTTGCCTGGAAAATCCCATGGACAGAGGAGCCTGGCAGGCTACAGTACATGGGGTAGCAAAGACTTGGACATGGCTGAAGTGACTTAGTATGCACACATATAAAGAAAGAGGGGAGGGGGAGAGAAATAACTAGTACACAGGTTTTTAGATCTGAAGAATTTAAAAGATCTAGAAAAAATATTTTACTTCAGAAAAAAATTGAAAACTAGCTCTTATCTGAATATTACTTAAGTAGAAATATTTGTCTTCTTGGTTTCAAGTTAAGCAAATGCAAACTATGAAATATTAGTAAATTCTAGAGATGTTGCTATTGTGTTAGCTCTTCTAAAGTTATCTATGTTTTAGAAGGAAATTCCTGCATTTGTAATTACTTTAAATTACTGATAGATTTAGAAATATTGGACTCAGTGTGCAAGAACTGGACTTTGAATCATACTCTAAAAGTATAGAGGGGTTAATTCAGAGAAGTTTCACAAATGTGATACTGAGAATTGGTTTGCATTCTGATTGGAACTTAAGCAGATATAAAAATGAGGAAGGACGTCCCCAGAGAAAACAGTAGCCTGTGGGAAGATACAGGTTGTTTAAAGAGCCGGATGATTTGAGAGAGGATGTGAAGAGATGCTGCACATGGGCTTGGAGATATAAGTTGAGGCAAAAAGAACTGAGGTTCATTTGCTTGGGTGTTTGGATTTTATCTTGTAAGTAACAGAGTGTCAAAGAGGTTTGTAAGCATGGTAAATGGAGATCAAATCTGTTTTGTAGGAAGATAGTTAAGAAGAAACAACAGATAATAAAAGGGAAAGTATATGAAATTCAATATAGTGTTCTTTGACTGAAGCACAGGTGAGAAATTATGATCTTTTTCCAAGTAAATCAATGAAAGTAAGACTAGATAAAATCAGAATTCCTGAAATGTAATAAGTCAGGTTCTTCACTCTTTGCAACAAATCACTTTGGATTTGAATATAGAGCCTGAGAAGAGCAAGAAAATTACCTTAAATTTTTTAGTTTGGAAAACCAGTGGATTAGACAACATTATTCAAGACTGAGACAACTTGACTGATGATTCTGAAAAGTCAAATCTGTACGGTTAACATTACCTATTTTCTTTTATCAGTTTTATTTTATTTCTCCCTGTTTTATGCCAACCTCTATCTGTAAAGTTGCAGAGTATTCCTCTGTCGTTTGGAAACAGAGAGATGGACATGGACCCAGGGACATAAGAAAGAGTTCCGTGAGAATTGTGAGGTCAGTAATAAAGCACTAGGGAGTGACAGAGAATAAAAACATTACTTCTGTCTGCTCCTTACTGGGTCTATGTCTCTGCAGTTAAATTGTGAGCTCCTTGAGATCAGGAGCTGGGTGTTATTCATCTTTGAACTTGTGAATCTAGCAGTGTCTTGATCCCTAGTTGACATTCAGAAAATGTTTATTGACTAGAATTAATAGTAAATGCATTAACAGAGAAGTTTTTGTACACAAAACTTCAGTAAAAGTACTTGTTAATCTTTCATTTTCTTATAGCCTAATAGAGAGACAAATTGAGTGAAAACAAATTCAGTTTTGAAAGAATTTGAGCAAAAATAATTCAGAAGAAATACATATTTTGTATGGATAAATCTGTGAAGTGAGAATTGGTTTAACCAGGTACACCTCTGGGACCTTACCTCCATTTATGAGTCAGAGTTTTTAGGAGCAGGGACTTCCCCCTCACTATTTTTTTTGTTTTACCTGTAATCCTCATATAACTTGTAAACCAGAGCCCAATGTAATACCTTGGTGGATGAGACAAAATTGCATTTCATTTAAACAAATGAAACACAAAAACAAGATTCACTGTCCCTAGCTACCTAGCCAGCTCTTACCTAGGGTGTGTCTCCTTTTGTTGCTCGGTTGCTCAGTTATTTTGACTCTTTGCCACCCCACAGAATGCAGCACACCAGGCTTCCCTGTACTTCACTATTTCCATGAGCTTGCTCAAACTCATGTCCATTGAGTCGGTGATATCTTCCAACCATCTCATCCTCTGTCATCCCCTTCACCTCCTGCCTTCAATCTTTGCCAACATTGGGGTCTTTTTTAATGACTCAGTTCTTCGCACCAGGTGCCCAAAGTATTGGAGTTTCAGCTTCATCATCAGTCCTTCCAATGAATATTCAGGACTGATTTCCTTTAGGACTGACTGGTTGGACCTTCTTGCAGTCCAAGCGACTCTCAAGAGTATTCTCCAACACCGCAGTTCAAAAGCATCAGTTTTTCAGTGCTCGGCCTTCTTTATGATCCAATCCCACATCCATACATGACTACTGGAAAAACCATAGATTTGACTTACACACCTTTGTGGGCAAAGTAATGTCTCCCCTTTTTAATATGCTGTCTAGTTTGGTCATAGTTTTTCTTCCAAGGAGCAAGCATCCTTCATGGCTGCAGTCACCATGCAGTGCTTTTGGAGCCCAAGAAAATAAAGTCTTTCACTGTTTCCATCGTTTCCACATCTATTAGCCATAAAGTAATGGGACTGGATGCCAGATCTTAGTTTTTTAAATGTTGAGTTTTAAGCCAGCTTTTTCACTCTCTTCTTTCACCTTCATCAAGAGGTTCTTTAGTTCCTCTTTGTTTTCTTCCACAGGGTGGTGACATCTGCATATTTTAGGTTATTGATGTTTCTCCCGGCGATCTTGACTCCAGCTTGTGCTTCATTCAGCCCGACATTTCGCATAGTGTCCTCTCTATATAAGTTAAATAAGCAGGATGACAATACACAGTCTTGATGTACTCCTTTCCCAATTTTAAACCTATTCATTATTCCATGTCCAGTTCTAACTGTTACTTCTTGACCTGCATACGGATTTCTCAGGAGGCAGGTCAGGTGGTCTGGTATTCCTATCTCTTTAAGAATTTTCCATAGCTTGTTGTGATCCACACAGCAAAGGCTTTAGTGTAGTCAATGAAAGTAGATAGTTTAAGCAGAAGTGTCTGCTTAAGTTCTGATGATTCTGTCCCTAATTAACTTTATTTTTCTTCTCTCATTAAATTTAGATAAGCATACAGATACTTACAGTTTCTCTTTTAAAGGCAAGCTCCCTACTTGATCATGGTATCTGTAATTTTTATATTAATAAGACTGAAGTAGCTCATAGGAAAAATACTCCAAAGAACTTGATGAATACAGAGTGATTTTTTTTTTTTAATGAAATACCCTCTGATACTTTTGCTGACTAGTCATTAGCTGGACTTTTCTTCTTTTATATCTTTAAATTGTCTGTAAAGTTTACTCTGCCCCTCTTTTTTTGAATCAAATAACCACACACCACAGATCCCAGTGTGTGTGCCTGTCAGTGCTACTTAATGCATCAAAGCCCTTCTCTGCCTCTAACCACAAACCCTGGACTAGCAAGATATCAGCTGCTGCCCTCCACAGCTGCCCTCTTCTGCCTGTCAGAAGAAAGTTGGAATTCATTCCTTAATTAATATCTTCAATATTTCTAGTCACTTTTGCATTATTTACTTCTCTAAAGTCTTGAAATAAGTCACACATTTCACTTGTGATGGCTGCTCATGAAGACAAGCTGTCAAATCCCTGGGTTGTGATGATGTGATTGCTGGGGTGTCCAGGCAAGCAATGGGCTCATGCTCCCTTGGGCTGCACAGGACTCAGAAGCATTCCAATTTGAATAAGTTGCACTGTGAAAATACTAGCTCTGGAGTTCTAAGACTCAACTCTAATTCTTGAAATAATGAAATTTCTGAGCATGTATTGAAAAATACAATAAAGCAATTTAGACTCCTGAAGTAAACTTCTGTTAGGGGCTATGTTTTCACTGGGCTAGGTCTCCTTTTGAAGCTAAAGCAGTTTCAGTCTGGACAAGAAAGGGAACTCTCTCCTTGAATATACCCAAATTTCTTTCTTACATCTTTCAACCCAATAGGTATATGTTTGTTTTGAGTCACTCTTGATTTCCTCTGCATGGAAATAATAACCACTCTACTCAATTTTACAACATCCCCATAATAATTCTTACTAGGTAATAAACCACATTCTTAGGGAAAAAAAATTGTGTAAGGTTCAAAAAATTTTGGAGAGTGATTGTTGTTGAAATATCATGTCAACATTATCAGAATTATTACTGTCATTGTCATGCTCATAGTAGCAGTCATAGCAGTATTATTATTTTTTTTTACAAAGTGAATAGGTTATATTCAGGCAAATGATTCTTTTTTGTTAAGGCAAATCTTGATCAAAGTTTCAAGTTTAAAATTCTATAAAATTTTGAAGCTACGTCATTTCAAAGCTGATGGTATTTTACTTAGAACACTGTACAATCAGCTTTTTAAGGACAAACACTTGGAATTTCTGTATCGTCCTCAATTCTTAGTTTATTCTCTGTAAAGTGTCATTATCAACATTATCCCTTGAATATGAAAAAGTCTTAGTAGTGTATATTTTAGATAAATGTTCACTTAACATTCATGAAAATTTGATTAGGTAGATATTACTATTCTTATTTTACACATGGGGAACTAAGGCCAAAGATGGCATGTGACTTGTCCTGTATAATAGAGTATCAAGCTGTGGAGGCAGAAATAGGATGTTATATTTCTAATGAGGGCATTTTGTTTTCTTTTAAAAAAATAAATAATTTCAACTAGAGTAAAATTTGTACAAGTTGACAAAAAATCTAAAGTACAGGTGTATTTTTTATATGTGAATTTTATCCCTTTTTAAAAAAATGTATTCATTTTTTTTTAATTTTTATTTTTTTAGTTTGTTTTGCTTTTTAATTGGAGGATAATTGCTTTATAGTATTGTGTCAGTTTCTGCCATATGTTAAAGCGAATTGGCCGTAGGTACACACATGTCCCCTCCCTCTTGAATTTCCCTCCCATCTCCTAGCCCTTCCTACCTTTGAATGTATTAAATAAGAAGAACTTATCCAAGTGAAAATGTTAGCCACTCAGTCATATCCATCTCTTTGTGACCCCATGGACTATAGCCCACCAGGTTCCTATGTTCATGGAATTCTCTAGGCAAGAATACTGGAGTCAGTAGCCATTCATTCTCCAGGGGATCTTCCCAAACTAGAGGTAGAACCCAGGTCTCCTGCATTGCTGGTGGATTCTTTACCATCTAAACCACCAGGGAAGCCCAAGGCAAATAAAAGTGTATGATGAAAAAGTGAATAAATAACATCCAACGAATAGAACCACTTTCATCTAGTTTACTGTCTAAAACCCAAGACCATTTATTACATGGTCACTATATGTCTCTTGATGCTCTACAACTCTTTCTTTACAAAACAAAAGCCTATTTCAACTATTTTTTTTTTTTTTTGAACTGGATATTTTCATTTCAGGGCAAGAAACTCTTAAGTAGCAATATAATGTCCCAGGATGAAGGAAAATAGCAGATTTAAGACTGAAGTAAGAAATAAGAATGCAAAACATGTTTTTTGAAAAATCACAATATGCTCTAGTTGGAAGAGGATGTTATACAGCTCTTCTTAACTGAAGGTCACACAGAAAGCTGTCAACAGTGCCAGGACTTCTAATCAGGTTTAGATCTTCAGACTCAGTATAGTGCTCTTGCTACTGTCCTGCTCTGTAGCGTTGTCCTCTTGCCCACTGACCTAGTATACAACTGAGACTCCATATTATACTCATCCCATAGCCCCCTGAACTCCAAGAGTTAAATTGATAATACTCTTGTTCACTTCAGGCTGAAATGAGAAAATGAATCCTGCCAGGAGAAATGGTACTGGGACGACAGTTCTTTTTGGTCATATGAATCTAGTTTCCGCCTTTACTTTTGTGAGAAGGCTTTCAAAAAATACCAGCTATTCACCATATGACACCATCATAAATACATCACCTACTGAAAATGCCAGAGCTCAAAAATGAGATCTTTAAAGAAAGGGCTGCTTGTGATTTTTCAAAGAATAAGCTTGTGCTTATGGACAATAGTTTCAGTAATTGTATCCATCTTTATATTTACATTTCTATAATTAGTTGCAACTGTTTGTGTGAGGTTAAAGGTCTTTAGTTTAATGCAGTCATTATAATCAGTCAGTAAATAATGTTTGGATTCTGTTGATATGATGGGAAAGTATTAATTTTAAGAGAATACCTTTCAAAAGGAGCCCTAACCTCAATCCTTCAACAATTACCCCCACTTTTGGCAAGGAACAGGAGTGGTAAAGAGGTGAAATTCACAGGCCTCATCCTTAAATAGCATGCAGTAACGTTGAATAAAATGACATAATCTAGAGCCCAGTATATAATAGTATATGATGGTCCAGATGAATGGTATGACCTGTAGGAGGTTAGAAAGGGAAGAGATTGCTGTTAACCAAAGGGAGAAAGACTGTGAGGACATGTCACTTTCTTTAGTAAGAATAAAGTCCATTAGATATAGCAATGGCTTCTCTGGTGGCTCAGTGATAGAGAATCCACCTCTCAATGTAGGGAACTCTGGTTCAATCCTTGAGCTCGGAAGATCCCATGGAGAAGGAAATGGCAACCCATTCTGTTATTTTTAATATTTTACCTATAAGAATGAATATTAAAATTTAAGTGTGGATTTGAACTCAGGATCTTACTTCTGGTTTAGTTTCATTTTCTAGGAAACTTAAGGTCTTATTAATCATAAACTTAGCAAAACTTTTAGGTATTATTCTTTCCAAAATCTATTTTCTGCTTTTCTCTCAATATTATTTTGTGTTTCCAGAAAAACATATATATTTCCCTCAGTATACTACATCTCTTACAGAGAATATTTGGGAACCATAAAATACTTGAATTATGGTGTGGACTCATTGTCATTAATACCTTCATGTCACATCATGATTTTCTCACCTATAAGAGCAAGAAGCTGATACCTGAAAGCTGGTATTACTTTCCACAGGAAGTTTCTTATTTTCATTGTCCAGCTATTGGTTTGGCCATTTGTTTCTTCTTTTTTTTTTAAAAAAAAAAAAAGGTTTATTTATTTTTTGGCTGTGTTGATTCTTCCTTGCATCATGAAATATTTTTCATTGTAGTGCCTGGACTTGCTAGTTGTGGTGTGTAGACTTAGCTCCTCTGCAGCCTGTGGGATCTTTTTCTCCAACCAGGGATTGAATCTCATCCTTGTATTGTAACCTCTGTGTGTGTGTGTGTGTGTGTGTGTGTGTGCATGCACGCGCGTGTGCACGTATACACATGCAAGCACATGCTTTGTCCTGTCCGACTCTTTGCGACCCCAAAGACTGAAGCCCGCCAGGTTTTTCTGTCCATGGGGATTCTCCAGGCAAGAACACTGGAATGGGTTGCCATGCCTTTCTCCAAGGGATCTTCCCAACCCAGAGATCTAATCACTGGACCACCAGGGACGTCCTGATATGGCTCTCCTTAGTAAGGGGGAACACCTTTAAGAAGAATTTCTTATGTTCTCAGCCATGTCCACTCTTGGAGACTCCATGGACTGTATTCCACCAGGCTTCTCTGTCTATGGGATTCTCCAGGCAAGAACACTGGAATGGGTTGCCATTTCCTTTTCCAGGGGATCTTCACAACCCACAGATCTAATCTATGCATCCTGCACTGGCAGGCAGATTCTTTACCAGTGCACCACCTGGGAAGCCCTTATCAACAGCTTACCTCTTGCTAATCTATTCTTTTCAAAAAGAAACTCCATTAATGTATTGAATGGGAGACCGCTTGGCTCACTCAGTAGTTGAAGTTATAGGAGTCATACCGAAGAGATCTCTAATGATTCCAGAAATATCCTTGGAGAGGTTATTATTTGTATTAATGAGGTTAGTAAGCCTCTTAATTAGACAGTAAGCAGCTTCACTACCAAAAAGTAAAATTTTCAAAGGCAGAGATTCTCTCTCTATACTCTGCTATCACATGCATGAGCAACATAGCCACAAAGTTTTGCACATAGCTCACTGATTGTGTACTTAGCGAATGAGAGGCGGTAGAGTAGAACAGTGATTAAGAGCACAGAGATTGAAATCAAGGCCCAGCACTGTTATAAATCACTGAACAATTAAGTGTGTAGAGAAACTCAGTCAGTGCATCACGGTGGTAAGAGTATGATTTGGGAAACCCAAAAGCAATATTTCAGTCCCAGATGCACCTCTCATTCACTGAGACAGAGCAATTTACTCACCTCTCTTTGCCTCTATTTCCTCACCTAAAAATTGAGACTAACAATAATATCTATTCAATGGATTTTATTGTAGATTAAATGAATTAATATGATTGTGTTCTTAAAACCAGGGCCTGGAAAATAATAAGCATTGGATAGTTATTTATTATTATTATTATTATTACTAATTTATTTGACTCCCATCTTCCTCATCTGTAAAATAGATCAATAATACTTAGCCTCATAATATTCATTTGTGATTAAAGGAAATTATGTAGGTAGAGCACACAGTACAGTGACAGCCTATAGTGGGGTCACATATTTTATCTATATTATTATTGTCATTGTATGACACAATGATTTTACTAAAATATGACAGTTTTAAATATGATTAATTGCCTGATGTATTTGAGTGTTCCATCAAATAACATGCAAGTCAGTGAGCTCAGGGTTCTCTTTCTGTAATTAAATCTGTGCTGTAGTCATCAGAATTCCTTCTGGTAATTGTCAATTATCAGTAGAAAAGAAATTTTGAGGATCATTTAGGAGATTAAGTGTTCTTTAATAGCACAACTGGGCAAGAAATAATAAGTTTACATTAGTCTCAAAACATTGTCCTCACATATGTTGCCTCCCTTTGTGATAAAGTAAAAGGAAAAAGAAAGGGGAAAAAAAAAAGACTCTCCTGGGTGACAACCTCAACAAGGAAAGTTCAGTGATACCACTACTTTGCAGTGGAAATAAGTAACGAAGTAATCCAGCAGGGAGAGAATGTGTCAGCTTGTTTCACAGGAAATGTTTGGATAAATCCACAGGGAATACTCCATTTCCCTTTCAAAGAGTCTTTTGATGCTAGTTAAAGGTATTCCTAGGAGCAGTCATTTGATGGCTATTACCTTTTTCTCATCAGCCATTAGCAGTAGACCTGGTTTATACAGAAACAAAATGGGACAGGAGGCAAAGACAAAGTACAGTCTTATGGGCTACTTTCTGATATGAAAGCTGAAGGCTCTTGTAGGTACTGCCTGTCTTAGGCTGAAACTACTAAAATTCAGCTTAATGGAAGGAAGCAGGTATTACTAATCTGAGCATTTCATTTAATGATATCTCATTTGTGCATACAAGTAGCAGAACAAGAAGGAAACAATGTACTTGTTCTGAAAGGATTTTTGCCACTTCACTGGAATGGATACACTTGAAACCAGATAGCCACTATGGCTATCTGGTGAAGTCAGGCAAAAAAACGTAAACCATAGGTTTAAAATGTTCTCATGGATTTTCTTTTTATATGGTTTAAAAAAAAGAGAAAGCAAACACCATTCCATTCGGTCCCAAGACTTCATGGCAAATAGTGGGGAAAGAAATGAAAACCGTGACAGAAATTATTTTCTTGGGCTCCAAAATCACTGTGGATGATGACTGCAGCCAGGAAATTAAAAGGTACTTGCTCCTTGGAAGAAAAGTTATGACAAACCTAGACAGTGTATTAAAAAGCAGAAATATCACTTCACCAACAAAGAACCATCTAGTCAAAGCTATGGTTTTTCTAGTAGTCATGTAAAGAGGTGAAAGTTTGTCTATAAGACTCTGTGGAAGAGGGAGAGGGTGGGATGATTTGGGAGAATGGCATTGAAACATGTATAATATCATATAAGAAACCAATTGCCAGTCTAGGTTCAATGCAGGATGCAGGATGCTTGGGGCTGGTGCACTGGGATAACCCAGAGAGATGGTATGGGGAGGGAGGTGGGAGGGGGTTCAGGAATGGGAATTTATGTACACCCGTGGCGGATTCATGTTGATGTATGGCAAAACCAATACAGTATTTTAACATAAAAAAAAAATTAAAAAAAAAAGAAAGCTGAGCACCGAAGAATTGATGCTTTCAAACTATGGTGTTGGAGAAGACCCTGAGAGTTCCTTGGACTGCAAGGATTTCACACCAGTCAATCCTAAAAGAAATCAACACTGAATATTCATTGGAAGGACTGATGTTGAAGCTGAAGCGCTAATATTTTGCACACCTGATGCAAAGAGACAACTCATTAAAAAAGGCCCTGGGGTAGTTTGAGGGCAGGGGGAAAAAAGGAAAACAGGATGAGATGGTTGAATGGCATCATCGACTCAGGGACATGAGTTTAAGCAAACTCTGGGAGATAGTGAAGAACAAGGAAGCCTGGCGTGCTGCAGTCCATGGAGTCACAGAGAGTCAAAACTCAGTTAACTAGAAGCTTATATATGTGCAAATATTACATGTGACTTTTCCAGGTAATAAATTCATATCTGTTCACTGACTAGTAATAGCTTAACAGAAGATTTGTCTGCATCAGTTCAGTTCAGTTCAGTTCAGCCGCTCAGTCATATCGGACTCTTTCGACCCCACGAATCGCAGCACGCCAGGCCTCCCTGTCCATCACCAACTCCCTGAGTTCACTCAGACTCAAGTCCATCGAGTCAGTGATGGCATCCAGCCATCTCATCCTCTGTCATCCTCCTTCTCCTCCTGCCCCCAATCCCTCCCAGCATCAGGGTCTTTTCCAATGAGTCAACTCTTCGCATGAGGTGGCCAAAGTACTGGAGCTTCAGCTTTAGCATCATTCCTTCCAAAGAAATCCCAGGGCTGATCTCCTTCAGAATGGACTGGTTGGATCTCCTTGCAGTCCAAGGGACTCTCAAGAGTCTTCTCCAATACCACAGTTCAAAAGCATCAATTCTTCAGCAATCAGCCTTCTTCACAGTCCAACTCTCACATTTATACATGACCACAGGAAAAACCATAGCCTTGACTAGACGGACCTTAGTCAGCAAAGTAATGTCTCTGCTCTTCAATATGCTATCTAGGTTGGTCATAACTTTTGTCCCAAGGAGTAAGCATCTTTTAATTTCACGGCTGCAGTCACCATCTGCAGTGATTTTGGAGCCCCCCAAAATAAAGTCTGCCACTGTTTCCACTGTTTCCCCATCTATGTCCCATGAAGTGATGGGACTAGATGCCATGATCTTAGTTTTCTGAATGTTGAGCTTTAAGCCAACTCTTTCACTCTCCACTTTCACTTTCATCAAGAGGCTTTTTAGTTCCTCTTCACATAGTTTTTTAAGAAAAGAATTTGACCAAAATGTTGAGTTCCATTTAACACGCTCTGTTTGGTTGGAAAAAAAAAAAAAACAACTACTAACTATTTGGATTAATTTAACTGAGTCTATGAATCCAATTAGGGTTTCCCAGGTGGTGCAGTGGTAAAGAATCTGCATGCCAATACAGGAGACATAAGAAACTTGGGTTCAATCCCTAGATCAAGAAGATCCCCTAGAACAGGAAATGGCAACCCACTCCAGTATTTTTGCCTGGAAAATTCTATGGATAGAGGAATCTGTACAGCTAGAGTCCAAGGGGTTCAAAGAAACAGATACAACTGAGTGCACATGAATTCAGTTACTGACTAAAGCATCTAATTCCCCTTTCAATTCATGGTAGAAGCCAAAGTGAGACAAGCTTCTTAAATGAAGGAATCAAATGGTGGTACTTCTCCAGGAATACATACAGGGTTTTTCTTAGGAAGCTGGTCACACTCCAACATCAAATGTTTAGGTGGAAGAATTGAATAGATTCAATCCAAGAATTGTAATTAATATCACAAGCAGAATGGAAACTTACATTCTTTCCCTAAGATGACTGTGGGAAATTAAGGCACCAAAATATTAATCTCAAATAGCCACTATGAACCACAGTCAGGGATCCTCATGTATCCCAAAATGACACATTAAAAGAGGAACTGTGTCCTTTCTTGGCATCTCTTGGTAATATGGCTGGTACTAAATGGTTCAAATGATTATTTCAACATAATCTTGCAAATTGACCCTGGAGATATCCGTGTTTTCTCCCTGTCTTCTAAGCTATAACTTCTTAACATCTGTGATGGAAACTTGGTATAAATAGCTCAGGAATGTCTACTGTGTCTTATAACAAAGGGATTCGGATGACCAAACATTATTAAAAGAAACGTATTAGCTTTCCCAAACAACATTCTTCCAACAGCCAAGATGTATGCAAACATAGTCAGAGCTGTATCTCATGACAGGGTGATAAATACCCCAGAGATCAAAGAAATTATCTTTGTAATTCATAAGTCAGTAGCATGCTGAGATTCTTTAATGTTCTCTTTCCTCCTTATTTTCTCCACTTAAGGAATCTCAGGGATCAACAATGCCGGAGTGATAAAGACCACCAAACCTAATATCAAGCAGTATTCATCTGTGTAGGGCTGAGGAGAAACCATCATATTGAATACCTTCAGAAAGGAGAGCAAAGATGTTCTTTCCAGAACTATGAGACAAGAGCGTCACAAAAGAGGAGCAAACAATAACATGAAAATGCATATTTCAGATTAAATGAATCTTCTTAGATAAAATAAAATGAAAAGATATGAAGACTCTTTTAACCATAATATATCATAAATAAAGCTCTAAAGGATTATTTAGTTACTGCGAGTTAGTGAGCTTCAGTTCAGTTCAGTTCAGTCACTCATTCGTCTCTGTCTCTTTGTGATCCCATGAAACGCAGCACGCCAGGCTTCCCTGTCCATCACCAACTCCCAGAGTCCACCCAAACCCTTGTCCATTGAGTCAGTGATGCCATCCAACCATCTCATCCTCTCTTGTCTACGTCTCCTCCTGCCTTCAATCTTTCCCAGCATCAGGGTCTTTTCCAATGAGTCAGCTCTTCGCATCAGGTGGCCAAAGTATTGAAGTTTCAGCTTCAACATCAGTCCTTCCAATGAACACCTTGGACTGATCTCCTTTAGGATGGACTGGTTGGATCTCCTTGCAATCCAAGGGACTCTCAAGAATCTTCTCCAGCACCACAATTCAAAAGCATCAATTCCTCTGTGCTCAGCTTTCTTTATAGTCCAACTCTCACATCCGTACATGACCACTGGAAAAACCATAGCCTTGACTAGAAGGACCTTTGTGGACAAAGTAAAGTCTCAGCTTTCTAATATGCTGTCTAGGTTGGTCATAACTATCCTTCCAAGGAGCCAACATCTTTTAATTTCATAGCTTCAATCACCAACCATCTGCAGTGATTTTGGAGCCCAGAAAAACAAAGTCTGACACTGTTTCCACTGTTTCCCCATCTATTTGCTAGTGATGGGACCAGATGCCATGATCTTAGTTTTCTGAATGTTGAGCTTTAAGCCAATTTTTTCACTATGTTCTTTTACTTTCAACCAGAGGCTCTTTAGTTCTTCTTCACTTTCTGCCATAAGGGTGGTGTCATCTGCATATCTGAGGTTATTGATATTTCTCCCAGCAATCTTGATTCCAGCTTGTGCTTCCTCCAGCCCAGTGTTTCTCATGATGTACTCTGCATAGAAGTTAAATATGCAGAGTGACAATATACAGCCTTGACATACTCCTTTTCCTATTTGGAACCAGTCTGTCTTCCATGTCCAGTTCTAACTGTTGCTTCCTGACCTGCATACAGGTTTCTCAGGAAGCAGGTCAGGTGGTCTGTTATTCCCATCTCTTTCAGAATTTTCCACAGTTTATTGTGATCCACACAGTCAAAGGCTTTGGCATCATCAATAAAGCAGAAATAGATGTTTTTCTGGAACTCTCTTGCTTTTTCCATGATCCAGAGGATGTTGGCAAGTTGATCTCTGGTTCCTGTGCCTTTTGTAAAACGAGCTTGAACATCTGGAAATTCACGGTTCACATATTGCTAAAGCTTGGCTTGGAGAATTTTGAGCATCACTTTACTAGCATGTGAGATGAGTGCAATTGTGTGGTAATTTGAGCATTCTTTGGCATTGCTTTTCTTTTGGATTGGAATGAAAACTGACCTTTTCCAGTCCTGTGGCCACTGCTGAGTTTTCCAAATTTGCTGGCATATTGAGTGTAGCACTTTCACAGCATCATTTTTCAGGATTTGAAACAGCTCAACTGGAATTCCATCATGTCCACTAGCTTTGTTCAGAGTGATGCTTTCTAAGGCCCACTTGACTTCACATTCCAGAATGTCTGGCTCTAGGTGAGTGATCACACCATTGTGATTATCTTGGTCATGAAGATCTTTTTGTACAGTTCTTCTGTGTATTCTTGCCACCTCTTCTTAATATCGTCTGTTTCTGTTAGGTCCCTACCATTTCTGTCCTTTATTGAGCCCATTTTTGCATGAAATGTTCTCTTGGTATCTCTAATTTTCTTGAAGAGATCTCTAGTCTTTCCTATTCTGTTGTTTTCCTCTATTTCTTTGCAATGATCTCTGAGGAAGGCTTTCTTATCTCTCCTTGCTATTCTTTTGAACTCTGCATTCAAATGGGTATATCTTTCTCCAGAGGTCAGGGGCAGCAGCCCAGAGGAGCTACCCTAGGTCCAATGTAAGGAGCAGCAGCTGTGCTTTGCTGGAGCAGCTGTGAAGAGATAACCCACATCCAAGGTTAGTGAGCTTATTTATTGCTATTAGAAAGATCCTTATGGAATTTTTCTATATGGAATATTTTGAGAGAAGGAATTATTTACATAATCATGTATGAATTCTCACAACAGACCTGGTACATGGTTAATGTTCAGCAAATATTTTGGATTAAATAATGTTGCTCATCTTGGTGTTCTATCCTTTAATACAGTATCTGATCATAATAAGTACTCAGTTACTTAGTTTTTTGTGAATAAGTTATGACAATATAAACAACTGCTGCTGCTGCTGTGTCGCTTCAGTCGTGTCCGACTGCGCAACCCCATAGACGGCAGCCCACCAGGCTCCTCTGTCCCTGGGATTCTTCAGGCAAGAACCCTTGCCTTTCAATTCCATGTGTACCTATTGTACATTCTCTCTCATATATTATCGGCCTTGGGTACAAGTGAGACAAAATGAATTCCAGAAATAGAATAGAGCCTCGTTGATTGTGAAAATCTGTGCATGCTTTGTTCCTAAGACATAACTGTTTCAGTCTTACCCTTTCCAGTCGTTGAAATATGACAAAACTCTATCAGAAGAAAGCCTCAACCATTTAAGGTGGGAATAAAGCAGCAAATAATGGAGAATAGATCTAGCATTCCATCTTATACAGCTTGGGTTAGAGAAATGCAAGACAATAAATGAAGACCAAGTGTCTATGGATACTCTAAGGTAAGTGAAATAGCATGCTTGACTCACTCTGAGAGGAGAGCAAACACCAGAGCTTATGCTTGACTTCTCAAGCGTGACTGGGTGTTCTTTCATGGGTTTGTTGACTTTCTGGCTGACAGTGCAGAAGAGCAGAAGTTCCAGGGGACAACATGACCTCCTTGCTATATAGGCCCCTTTAGTGAAGGGGCTTCTTTGCTGAGGGAGGCCAGAAAGACAGTCTAAGGAAAGACCTTGTTGGGAAGTATTTTTACCTTAGTCCAACAGGATGCCTCAGCTATGGAAAAATATTTCTTTAAGAAAAGACCAAACTACTTTACTGAGACATATTCATGAAAATTATGTATCTTAATTGCCCAGTATGTAGCAGCAGCTATTATGTACTGGACATGATGCTTCTAATTGTGTATACCATCTCCCTCTTAATCTAAGCAGCAATCCTATATGACACAGATGAAGAAAAGGAGGCTTAGAAAGGAGAGTAATCTGTCCTATATCATATACCTAGTCAGTGGTAGATATGCTTTCCATTTTAATTGAACTATTGAAATAGTCTCTCTGCTGCTGCTGCTAAGTCACATCAGTCGTGTCCGACTCTATGTGACCCCATAGACAGCAGCCCACTAGGCTCCCATCCCTGGGATTCTCCAGGCAAGAACACTGGAGTGGGCTGCCATTTCCTTCTCCCATGCATGAAAGTGAAAAGTGAAAGTGAAGTCGCTCAGTCGTGCCCGACTCTTAGCGACCTCACGGACTGCAGCCTAGCAGGCTCCTCCATCCATGGGATTTCCCAGGCAAGAGTACTGGATAGTCTCTCTGAGCTGGTGAAAATTCTCCCCACTTTGTACTCTAGTTCTCTCTTCCAACACACACACACAATTTTTCTTTCACTATTATCAAATTTTTCATGCTAAAGCAAAGATTTAGCTATGCCTTCCTGATTGTTGAAAAACGAAACTAAACCTTTTTAGTGACCCATGCCATCACCTCCCTGCTGAATAATCTTCAGTAGCTTCCTATTGCTCATGGAAAAAGCACTCTGTTAGCCTCAGGTGCTATGTAATTGAGCCCAGACCCAGAAACGTTCCATTCCATGTCTTTTATGTGCTAACCAAATCCATTCCTCCAATGTATCTTCAGCAGTCTCTCACCTAAGGACTTTGTTCACACGGTTTCTTCAGTTGAAACACTTTTCATCCAGTTCTGCAACTAGCATACATACCCATTTATCTTTTAAGACAAGTCCAATTTCTCTTCATTTAAGATGTAAAATGACTGAGAAAAGATGCAAATACCTCTTTATTAAGCACTAAAAGACAAAGATAAAACCACAAGGTGAACACAGTAGTTAGTGGAGGTGGTCACTGTAGAAAAAAAAAAAAAAAAAATTAAAAAGCTAGATTATATATAGTGTACAGACAGTAATAGCTAAGAAATGAACAGTAAATCCTGATTTGAGGCTATTCTGTCAGTTTTCATCCCAATTCCAAAGAAAGGCAATGCCAAAGAATGCTCAAACTACTGCACAATTGCACTCATCTCACATGCTAGTAAAGTAATGCTCAAAATTCTCCAAGCCAGACTTCAGCAATATGTGAACCGTGAACTCCCTGATGTTCAAGCTGGTTTTAGAAAAGGCAGAGGAACCAGAGATCAAATTGCCAACATCCGCTGGATCATGGAAAAAGCAAGAGAGTTCCAGAAAAACATCTATTTCTGCTTTATTGACTATGCCAAAGCCTTTGACTGTGTGGATCACAATAAACTGTGGAAAATTCTGAAAGAGATGGGAATAACAGACCACCTGACCTGCTTCCTGAGAAACCTGTATGCAGGTCAGGAAGCAACAGTTAGAACTGGACATGGAAGAACAGACTGGTTCCAAATAGGAAAAGGAGTACGTCAAGGCTGTATATTGTCACCCCAACTCCGGGAGTTGGTGATGGACAGGGAGGCCTGGCGTGCTGCGATTCATGTGGTCGCAAAGAGTCAGACACGACTGAGCGACTGAACTGAACTGAATTGAACTGAAAATCAGTATCAATAACCTCTTATACAGATGACACCAGCTTTATGGCAGAAAGTGAAGAACTAAAGAGCCTCTTGATGAAAGTGAAAGATGAGAGGGAAAAAGTTGGCTTAAAACTCAACATTCAGAAAACAAAGATCATGGCATCCGGTCCCATCACTTCATGGCAAATAGATGGGGAAACAGTGTCAGACTTTATTTTTCTGGGTCCAAAATCACTGCAAATGGTGATTGCAGCCATGAAATTAAAAGACGCTGACTCCTTGGAAAGAAAGTTATGACCAACCTAGACAGCATATTAAAAGCAGAGACATTACTTTTTCCACAAAGATCCTTCTAATCAAGGCTATGGTTTTTCCAGTGGTCATGTTGGATGTGAGAGTTGGACTATAAAGCTGAGCGCAGAAGAATTGATGCTTTTGAACCGTGATGTTGAAAAAGATTCTTGAGAGTCCCTTGGATTGCAAGGAGATCCAACCAGTCCATGCTAAAGGAGATCAGTCCCGGGTGTCCATTGGAAGGACTGATGTTGAAGTTGAAACCTCAATACTTTGGCCACCTGATGCGAAGAGCTGATTCATTGGAAAAGACCCTGATGCTGGGAAAGATTGAAGGCAGGAGAAGTGGACGACAGAGGATGAGATGGTAGGATGGCATCACCGACTCAATGTACAAGGGTTTGGGTGGACTCTGGGAGTTGGTGACAGACAGGGAAGCCTGATGTGCTGCAGTTCACGGGGTCGCAAAGAGTCGGAGACGGCTGAGCGACTGAACTGAACTGAACTGAAAATCAGTATTATTGTTTTTATAGTTTTTCAAACAACTTTCTGGAGTCATAGTTCAAATGTGATGCATCTGGGTCCATTAGAGGCCTCCTTTGAGCAGCTTCCTATAGTGGTTTTATAAGAAGTAAGAAGTCTTTAATAGATTATAATTATTATAATAATAATAGATGATTATTATAATCTTTAGCAGATTGTAATAGATTATAATCTGACTGCCCATAACACTGTCAATCACTGTAAAGTAAAATCTAAACATTCTTCACCAGTGTCTTCATTCAGATTGAAGTGTCTATATCATAGATAAGATAATAGGCTAATCAATAGCTTTCCTTCCAGTCATTAATTTAATATTAGTTTGTGGCCCATCTTGGAGCCTGTCGCTACACACAGTTACTGGCAATTGCATGCTTAAGAAAGTACATATTCTTCTCAGTTTGGAGGATGTTTCATTTTCAAGTCCTTCACAATAACTATTACTTGATCATACAATGGACGTTTAATGACCATATTTTCTTTTTCTGTTCTGCACTTATGGTAATTTTAGACCACTGCTTCTCTCACAGTAACTGGTATTTACTCAGGAAACAGTTTTTAATTTCATTGTTGG
>SJXQ01003704.1:0-12053 GCA_006408695.1 Aepyceros melampus | reverse complement strand
AAGATGCTCAACATCACTCATTATCAGAGAAATGCAAATCAAAACCACAATGAGGTACCATTTTACACCAGTCAGAATGTCTGCAATCCAAAAGTCATATCCAATTCTAACTGTTGCTTCTTGACCTGCATACAGATTTTTCAGCAGGCAGGTCAGGTGTTCTGGTATTCCCATCTCTTTCAGAATTTTCCACAGTTTATTGTGATCGACACAGTCAAAGGATTTGGCGTAGTCAATAAAACAGAAGTAAATATTTTCCTGGAACTTTCTTGATTTTTCAATGATTCAATGGATATTGACAATTTGATCTCTGGTTCCTCTGCCTTTTCTAAATCCAGCTGGATGTTCACAGTTCATGTACTGTTGACACCTGGCTTGGAGAATTTTGAGGATTACTTTGCTGGCTTGTGAGAAGAGTGCAATTGTGTGGTAGTTTGAACACTTTGGCATTGACTTTCTTTGGGATTGGACTGAAAACTGACCTTTTCCAGTCCTGAGGCCACTGCTGAGTTTTCTAAATTTGCTGGCTTACTGAATGCAGCACTTTCACAGCATCATCTTTCAGGATTTGAAGTAGCTCAACTAGAATTCCATCACCTTCACTAGCTTTGGTTCTAGTGATGCTTTCTAAGGCCCACTTGACTTCACATTCCAGGATGTCTGGCTCTATGTGAATGTGAGTGATCACACCATCATGATTATCTGGGTCGTGAAGATCTTTTTTTGTACAGTTCTTCTGTGTATTCTTGCCACCTCTTCTTAATATCCTCTGCTTCTGTTAGGTCCATACCATTTCTGCCCTTTATTCTGCCCATCTTTGCATTAAATTCTTCCTTGGTATCTCTAATTTTCTTGAAGAGATCACTAGTCTTTCCCATTCTATTATTTTCCTCTATTTCTTTGCATTGATCACTAAGGAAGGCTTTCTTATCTCTCCTTGCTATTCTTTGGGACTCTGCATTCAAATGGGTATATCTTTCCTTTTCTCCTTTGCTTTTCACTTCTCTTCTTTTCTCAACTATTTTAAGGCCTCCTCAGAGAACCATTTTGCCTTTTTACATTTCTTTTCCTTGACAATGGTCTTGATCACTGCCTCCTGTAAAATGTCACAAACCTCCGTCCATAGTTCTTCAGGCACTCTGTCTATCAGATCTAATCCCTTGAATCTATTTCTCACTTCCAATGTATAATCATAAGGGATTTGATTTAGTTCATACCTGCATGGTCTAGGGTTTTTCCCTACTCTCTTCAATTTAAATCTGAATTTGGCAATAAGGAGTTCATGATCTGAGCCACAGTCGGCTCCCAGTCTTATTTTTGCTGACTGTATAGAGCTTCTCCATCTTTGGCTGCAAAGAATATAATCAATCTGGTTTAGGTATTGACCATCTGGTGATGTCCATGTGTAAAGTCTTCTCTTGTGTTGTTGGAAAAGGATGTTTGCTATGACCAGTGCATTCTCTTGGCAAAACTCTGTTAGCCTTTGGCCCACTTCCTTTTGTACTCCAAGGCCAAATTTGCCTGTTACTCCAGGTATCTCTTGAATTCCTACTTTTAAAAGCCTTGTCATCCGACTGTTTGCAACCCCACGGACTGTAGCCTAGCAGGCTCCTCTGTCCATGGGATTTTCCAGGCAATAGTACTGGAGTGGATTGCCATTTCCTTCTCCAGGGGATCTTCCCACAAACACGTGGGATCGAACACTTGTCTCCCGCATTGTAGACAGACGTTTTACCATCTGAGCCACCAGGGAAGTCCTTTAAAAGCCTTAGTCATTAGGAAACCACAATGATAGAATGCTTGTCACACACCATTATGACTATGATTTTGTTAAAAAATGAAAATAAAAACTGGAAATAACAAGTGTTGTAAAGCAAAACAAACTAAAAAATAATTAATTTAAAGAAAAAGAAAAAGAAAACCCACCATTTTAAAAGTTTCCAAATAAACAGCTCATACCAGAAAAAAAAAAAAAAAAAAAAAACCACGTGTTGACAAGGATACACAGAACTTGGAATGCTCATGTATTATTGCTTGGAATACAAATGTTTCAGTCACTGTGGAAGAGAATTTGCCAGTTCTTCAAAAATTTGAACATACGCTTACAATAAGACCTAGCAATTCTACTGCTAGTTATACACCTAAATGAACTAAAAGCAAGGATTCAGACACCTGTAGACCAATGTTCATTGCAGTATTGTATACAATAAACAAAGATGAAAACAATCGATATGTTCATCAACAAATGAATGGATAAACATTCAATGCTATATACATATGCTGGAGTATTATCTGGCCGAAAAAGGAATGAAATTTTTGTATATGTTGTAGTATGCATGAACTCAAAATATTACACTATGTTAAATAAACCAGATACAAAAGAAAAAATATTGTATGATTCCACCTATTTTAAATATCTAGAACAGGAAAGACAGAAATTATGAAAGGTTATCAGGAGCTGGAGGAGGAGGAATGTGGAGCTATTGCTTAATGGGTAACTTTCAGATAGTGGTGATAGTTCTGATAATACTGCAAATGTAATTAATATCACTGAAATGCACACTTAAAGTAATTAAAATGATAAATTCCATGTCATTCATATATATTTATACAATTTAAACAATATTAAATTGTATATATTTTAATAATATATATACTTTTAATAAAATTCACAAACAATAAAAACATTAAATTATATGAACTTACAATTTAATTTATGTTAAAAATAAAGATAAAACCTGGATTTACCTTCAATATATAAAGACCTTGAAAGCTGTCACCTCATTCTTACAAAAATAATCAGAAAATCTTAAAATCTTGGACTTACTAGTCAACTGACTTGGTAGAAGAAAACCTCTATCTATTTGGAGAGTCAGGCAAACCCAGAAATTCACAAACGGGATATGATTACTTGACATAGAAGCTGCTGAAGCCAAAACTGTTAGGAACACTCAAATGGTAATTTTTATAAAATGCTGTAAATTTACTGTTAACAGTAGCAGGAATGAGAAACTCCTAAGGGCCACAGTTCAAGGAGGAGTCCCACACTTTAACTGATTTTACTTCAATGGTCTGCTAGGTTCTCATGGTGAAATTCCAGAAACATCTCCTGGTTGTTCTGGCATGGAAAGGGGAAAATTAATCATTGTGAAATATATCCAAGGCCCTCTCTATAACAAATGCCTATTCTCATTTCCCAGAACCATATTCCACGTGGGAAAACCACATTCCTCCCACTGTAGCCCTCTGTAACTTATCTGTGTTATCCAAAAGGGAGAAAGTGAGACTGGTAGAGAAATACTTGTGAAAGTTTGAGTCCAGAGACAGGGACCTACAAATCACTAAGGTTTACAAAATACTTCCCTTCCCTCAGCTTACCACCACCACCAACGTCCAGTATAATAACAGAGGATTGCAGATGGAAGATTGAAAAGACAATGTCTTTTTAGACATCTGTAAGAATACTGTACTTGGGCAATTCCAAAGTAAATAAGAGAGACCAAAACAAGAGCACTAGGAGAATTTGAAGCATTAGGCACATACAACTAAAAAATATTAAACATAAAATATTATATTGCATCTCAAATATTATATTGCACACCAAGTTAGACTACTTTATATAAAAGTTAACACATACTTTGTGCACTTTTAAATTGAGTAAATGTGAATTAATATAAATTTGAATCATAAATCTATTTTTTCAGTCATTTTTTTATTTTAATTTTTACTTTATTTTACTTTACATTACTGTATTGGTTTTTCCATGCATTGACATGAATCCGTCTCGGGTGTACATGAGTTCCCAATCCTGAACACCCCCCCACCTCCCACCCCATATCAACTCTCTGGATCATCCCTGTGCACCAGTCCCAAGCATCTTGTATCCCGTATTGAACATAGACTGGCAATTCATTTCTTACATGATAGTATACATGTTTCAATGCTATTCTCTCAAATCATCCCACCTTCTCCCCCTCCCTCAAAGTCCAAAAGTCTGTTCTATACATTTGTGTCTCTTTTGCTGTCTCACATACAGGGTTATCATCACTATGTTTCTAAATTCCATATATAAATGTGTTAGTATACTGATTGGTGTTTCTCTTTCTGGCTTACTTCACTCTGTATAATCGGCCCTAGTTTCATCCATCTCATTAGAACTGATTTAAATGTATTCTTTTTAATAGCTAAGTAATACTCCATGTGTATATGTACCACAGCTTTCTTATCCATTCATCTGCTGATGGACATCTAGGTTGTTTCCACGTCCTGGCTATTATAAACAGTGCTGCAATGAACATTGGGGTATAAATCCACACACCTATGGACATCTTGTCTTCGACAAAGGAGGTAAGTATATCAATGGAGTAAAGACAATCTCTTTAACAAATGGTGCTGGGAAAACTGGTCAGCCACTTGTAAAAGAATGATACTAGGTCACTTTCTAACATCACACACAAAAATAAACTCAAAATGGATTAAAGACCTAAACGTAAGAACAGAAACTATAAAACTCCTAGAGGAGAACATAGGCAAAACACTCTCTGACATAAATCACAGCAGGATCCTCTATGATCTACCTCCCAGAATACTGGAAATAAAAGCAAAAATAAACAAATGGGATCTAATTAAAATAAAAACTTCTGCACAACAAAGGAAACTATAAGCAAGGTGAAAAGACAGCCTTCTCAATGGGAGAAAATAATAGCAAATAAAGCAACTGACAAACAACTAATCTCAAAAATATACAAGCAACTTGTGCAGCTCAATTCCAGAAAAATAAATGATCCAGTCAAAAAATGGGCCAAAGAACTAAATAGACATTTCTCCAAAGAAGACATACAGATGGCTAACAAACACATGAAAAGATGCTCAACATCACTTATTATCAGAGAAATGCAAATCAAGACCACAATGAGGTACCATTTCACACCAGTCAGAATGGCTGCGATCCAAAAGTCTGCAAGCAATAAATGCTGGAGAGGGTGTGGAGAAAAGGGAACCCTCTTACACTGTTGGTGGGAATGCAAACTAGTACAGCCACTATGGAAAACAGTGTGGAAATTCCTTTAAAAATTGTAAATAGAACTGCCATATGACCCAGCAATCCCACGCTGGGCACACACACTGAGGTATCAGATCATTTTCATAGGACAGTAAGCACCAAGCTCAATATGAGAGGAATGTGCTCCTAGATTTAGTAAAATTTATTGTTATCTGGCGAGGGGGAGGATAAAGACTGGATGAGTTTTGAAGTGAGGTATAAAATAGGTGATATTAGCTAGTTCAAGGAAAAAAAAAAAACTAACAATGCCTTGTAATACCCTCTTAAATCCCATGCAAACATAATCTATTCTCTCTGAATTTTCACACTGGACTACTATCCAACTCATTGTACAATAAGAAATCTATTTCAGCTAGTGAACTATCCTTAAATAGATAATTTTCTAGAAACCTCTTACTTTATTGATTTTAAATATTGTATTATCCATCACTTAGGATATATTAGCAAAATAACCATTAGTCACACATTCTACATAGTCTCATATTCAATCAAAAATACAGAAATATTTATGGAAAAAATAACAATGAATAAAGCAGGTAGAGTTGTGGCCTTTGCAGGTAGAGTTGTGGCCTTTATGAAGACTGTATTCTAGTGGAGGAAAAGCAGAAATTATAGTTGTATTAGCATAAACCAAATACTAAGGATCAGTAAAGGGAATATTTGTCATGAATTGCCTGCACCTAAATGAAATGAGAATTACTGGTCGGTAACACTGATATTTGAATCAAGACACAGGGAACCATAAATTAAATGCAAATTATTAACATTTTTACTTTTTAGTTTTGTTGAGTAATGAAGAGCTGCAATAAAAAAGCTGCTGCTGCTAAGTCACTTCAGTCGTGTCCGACTCTGTGTGACCCCATAGACGGAAGCCCATCAGGCTCCACTGTCCCTGGGATTCTCCAAGCAAGAACACTGGAGTGGGTTGCCATTTCCTTCTCCAAATAAAAAAGCAGGGGAGATATTTTCTTTCTTATGTCATTGTTTAGATCTTATAATCTAGGCTTTTGCCTTGTTTATGATTGTTATGTTCTTGCCTTGTATCACAGATCAGGTAATTAGTATTATCAATCCTCCTGAACAGCGTGTCAAAAGAGCACCCTAATTTTAAGCCTTTTTAGAGATCAGAAGTTTCTTTCCCCAGGAATGCCAATCCTTCCACAGTTCCTTGAGGGGAATAGACTGCCTTTCTCGTTCCCCAGTATGACTGCAGGTAGTATTTAATACTTCACTAACCAACTGCTTAACAAGATTTCAATCAATTTCTTATTGACAAAGATCCAACACTTACCTGGTTGGACTAATTGTTTCTTGATATCTCAGGCAGGCTCTCAGCCTACCATACCTTAGCAGATATTTCTAGGCTGTAGTGTCCAGCTCTTACTTATATAGCTTTATTACTCTAATCTAAGTCACAGGACTAACACTGAGGCATACTGGTCCCAGGGATCACAGAGAGGTCACTATCAGGCAAATATTCAACAAAAGTTTAAAAAGGGGTGAGGATGGAGACTTCTGCTTCTAGTAGTGTGGTAGATGAGATAATTTGGAAGACAATTTTACTGTAAAACAAATTTATCTTAGAAAGAAGATAGCAAAATATCACAGGATTTACAAGATGTAGGTAGGTCTCCAAACACCTAATAATTTACCCTGCTTTGATAAAGGTAAAAGTCACAAGAATAAATCTGAGCTGGGGGTAATCAGTTAGCACGAAAGGGGAAATGGGATTATCATGATGGAAACTGCCAATGGAAGCACTGCTAAATCCTGACACTAGATCCTGATGTATCAAAAGGTAGAGAAGGTAAAACTAGGACATCAATATTAATTTACGAATCTCAAGGAAGAATAAAATAAGTTTTTCTATACCACACCTGGCTGAAGTAGACACAAATTCTAACATGAAAATGTTCAAAATTTTAAAACTGAAGGATTGCCAACAGATTGAAACTAAGTAGATAAAACTTCAAAATCAAACATCAAAAAGACAGGAGGAGGTAAACCGCCATAATACTCAATAAGCAGAAATTATTAACAAACTTAGATACAGAACATGCAACAAATATTTAAAGAATATTGGAAACACAAAATAAGCAACAATAAGAAATTATCAGAAATGACCAGACCAGACATATCTGACAAAGAAACAAATGGGACTCAAAGAAATTTAGTTGAAACTACATAAATATACAATTAAATATTATTATATTTAAACAAATATATATTTAGATATTTATAAATATATTTAGGCATGTATATTAAAATATATTATCAGAAATATAATCATGTATATAATTAAAACAGTCCATTGTAATTATGTACATACAGAATTTGTTATATGAGTATAGAATTTATTATATAATACCATCAGTTTCTATAAAGTATATAGCTTAATTTCTAAATATTCATGGATTTTCCAGACATTTCTGTTATTGATTTCTGAGTTAATTCTGTTACAGTAAGAGAACTTAATTCGTGCGATTTTAATTTTTCACAGAACAGGCAAGCTGGTAAAAAAAAAAAAAATCTACCAGCTTTTGTTTCACTGGAAAACTTTCATTTCACCTTTATTTTTGAAAAGTATACAATTATTGATTGATTTTTTCTTTCCATATTTTAACAATTTCAATTCACTATTTATTTAAGTGTCTCAAGAGAAGTCAGTTAAATTTTTTGTTTCTCTGATTGAATTTCCTTTCCCTATCTGCCTTTCTCCAAATTTATTTTTAGCTTTGTTATTGAGCAGTTTCATTACAAGTTCTGTTTGTGCCATTGTAGCACCGGCATTGCTTCGACCTTTCAGCTGAAATTTCACATCCCTTCATCATGTTATCCACATTTACCACTAGATGCTTTACATATAACAGCAGTTGTTTTATTTTTCCCGCTTTACTGAGCTGTAATTAGCATATAAAACTGTATATATTTTAGATGTACAATACTATGTTTTGATATATGCATAAATTTTGAAATTACTACAATTAAGCTAATTAACATATCCATCACCTCACATGGTAGTTATTTTCAAATTCTTACCTGAGAGTTTCAAATTCTGGCTCATCTGAGTCTGTTTCTATGTATTGCTTTATCTCATAAAAATGAATGTTTTTCCTGAATTTGCTATCTTTTAATAGAACACCAGAATTACTATCTAGAAGAATAACAAAGACTGAATCAAGTAGTATTTATTACCACAAATGGTTACACTTCTTTTGTCTGGCCACTAGTTGAGAGAATTGAGTAATGTAGCAAGTACTTGCGGAGAAGGCAATGGCACCCCACTCCAGTACTCTTGCCTGGAAACTCCCATGGATGGAGGAGCCTGCTGGGCTGCAGTCCATGGGGTCGCTAAGGGTCGGGCACGACTGAGCGACTTTCACTTTCACTTTTCACTCTCATGCATTGGAGAAGGAAATGGCAACCCACTCCAGTGTTCTTGCCTGGAGAATCCCAGGGTCGGAGGAGCCTGATAGGCTGCCGTCTATGGGGTCACACAGAGTCGGACACGACTGAAGTGACTTAGTAGTAGTAGTAGCAAGTACTTGAGTTGCGTTGTTATATTACTACTTTCAGTATAACAGAGTCTTCCATTTTATTCCTCATGATAAGCAGTTGTTATTCTGTACTGAGTGTCATGTTGGATTACTGAGGAGTAATATCTAGCATTCCTGCTTCAGCTTTCAACAGTTCCTTCCTACTTGTTTCACTCTTGCCACACACCCAGAGTACTTCTGCTACTTGGTGCTAGGCTTGTTGAGTTAGCAACTAGATTCCCACTTTTCCGCATCAAATCTCATGTTTTAGGCAGGACCTGCGCACTTTGCCTTTGTGGGTGAGGTCTTAACATTCCTATCCCTTTCCCCTTGTATGAGCAAATTCTGCCGTGCACCTGGGCAAGGTCTTTGGTAAGAGACATTTTTAAGCCCCTCCCACACTGGCAGATGACTTTTGCTGTGAACCCCTGCTCCAGAAGCAGAGAATCTATCTTCATTCTGCAGGCTAGAAAGAAGATTCCCTACCCTTTCTCAAAGGGTTGGTGGACTTTCTTATGTCCTTCCCTCAAAATGTGAGGTTATACCTGAATTTTATGCTAGAAGAGCTGTGGTTCTACCCCTCATTCAGAAGAATTGAATTTTGCCTGAATAATGGGGACAAGATAGCTTGGATTTTCCTCCCCCAGTGGTTTAAGGCAATTTCTTCACATGAGAAGGATTCAAGGAGTATGGGGTTTTTACTAGCCTAGGAGTGGAGCTTGTTCCTCTGGTTCCCTGGTGGTTCACATGGTAAATAATCTGCTTGCAATGCAGGAGACCCAGGTTTGATCCCTGGGTCAGAAAGATCCTCTGGAGAAGGGAATGGCAACCTACTGCAGTATTCTTGCCTGGAGAATTCCATGGACAAAGGAGCCTGGCGGTCTACAGTCTGTCGGGTCGAAAAGAGTTGAACATGACTGAGCGACTTGACCACTTTCACTTTCACAGAATTTTTCTGGCCTTGCAGCTTACACCCCTGCACCAACAGTTACTCTTAATTTTGTCTTCTGCCCAACCCAAATCTTTCTTGTAGGTAACCAGTAGAGGACCATGTAGAAGACTGGTAAATCAATCTCATTCCCCTTGTATAGGGGGCTCCAGGCTAAACTAACATGTTAGGCCATACTCAACCATTTGGAATTTGTTACAATTTCAGCTGTTTTATTGTTAAACATTTCTATGCCTGCTTCCTCATCCTCCAGTGAAATAGTTTCTTGCTTCTCCTGAGAGAGTCTTGTCATTTTTGGGAAACAAGATTTTCGCATTTGCCTTGTGAGCTTTGTTCTCTGGTACTTTCAAGAATAGTTATGATTTTGTAGATTTTTTGGCATTTTTTTCAATATGAAAATAGGGACAAATTCTCATAAAAATAACACTATATTGTGTGGTTTAAAACGACTGAGTATGTATGTGTGAGGGCTATGAAAGTGACAAGTGAATGTGAAGTCCTCAGTCATGTCTGACTCCTTGCGACCCCATGGACGGTAGCCTACAAGGCTCCTCCATCCATGGGATTTTCCAGGCAAGAATAATGGAGTGGGGTGCCATTTCCTTCTCCCAGAGATCTTCCTGACACAGGCATTGAACTCGTGTCTCCCACATTGTAGGCAAATGCTTTACCACTGAGCCACCAGGGAAGTCCAACACAGTAAATATACCATAAACCACTTAAGCATACAATTTTAAAATGCTGCATTATATGCTATATGAAATATATTGCAAACTTTGCAAAAGTTTTAAAAGTCAATTCCAGGCAGAGAAATGACTAATGCATAAAAGGGGAAAGTATACACTTTTAGATTATGCATAAGACAATATTTTTATGATTTCAACATGAGGGAAAGATGTGTTAAACTGGATGAAAACAGCTATATGCATAAAGGAAATATTGATAAACTCAATTACATTAAACTTAATCTCTTTTCATCTAAAGCCACAATAAAACTGTAGAAAAGTTAAAAGAAACTAAGGAGAGGATGTTTGCAACATGCATATTTAATCAAATATATATATATATATTTATATATAAACTGACAAACAAAAAATACAAGAAGCCATTAAGAAAAGCTTCAAATACCAGTTTTTGAAAATGGGTCTTAAGATTCACTACATTTTACAAAAGAAGAAATATCAATTATCAGGAAACATATAAAAATATCTTTAACTTTATTAGTAAATCAGAAAAATTCAAATTAAAATATCAATTCAAATGGTAAAAAACTGAAAGCATTCCCCCTAAGATCAGGAACAAGACAAGGGTGTCCACTTTCCCCACTATTATTCAACATAGTTCTGGAAGTCCTAACTACAGCAATCAGAGAAGAAAAAGAAATAAAAGGACTCCATATCAGAAAAGAAGAAGCAAAGATCTCACTGTCTGCAGATGACATGACACTGTACATCAGTTCAGTTCAGTTAAGTCACTCAGTCATGTCCAACTCTTTGTGACCCCATGAATCACAGCACACTAGGCCTCCCTGTCCATCACCAACTCCCGAAGTCCAAACAAACTCATGTCCATTGAGTCAGTGGTACCATCCAGCCAACTCATCCTCTGTCGTCCCCTTCTCCTCCTGCCCCCAATCCCTTCCAGCATCAGGGTCTTTTCCAATGAGTCAACTCTTCGCATGAGGTGGCCAAAGTATGGAGTTTCAGCTTCAGCATCAGTCCTTCCAATGAAAACCCATGACTGGTCTCCTTTAGGATGGACTGGTTGGATCTCCTTGCAGCCCAAGGGACTCTCAAGAGTCTTCTCCAACACCACAGTTCAAAAGCATCAATTCTTCAGTACTCAGCTTTCTTCACAGCCCAATTCTCACATTCATACATGACCACTGGAAATCCTGCCCCCAATCCCTTCCAGCATCAGGGTCTTTTCCAATGAGTCAACTCTTCGCATGAGGTGGCCAAAGTACTGGAGTTTCAGCTTCAGCATCAGTCCTTCCAATGAAAACCCATGACTGGTCTCCTTTAGGATGGACTGGTTGGATCTCCTTGCAGCCCAAGGGACTCTCAAGAGTCTTCTCCAACACCACAGTTCAAAAGCATCAATTCTTCAGTACTCAGCTTTCTTCACAGCCCAATTCTCACATTCATACATGACCACTGGAAAAATCATAGCCTTGACTAGACATACCTTTGTTGGCAAAGTAATATCTCTGCTTTTGAATATGCTACCTAGATTGGTAATAACTTTCCTTCCAAGGAGTAAAGTGAAAGTGAAAGTGAATTTGCTCAGTCCTGTAAAACTCTATGTGACCCCCTGGACTGTAGCTTACCAGGCTTCTCCATTCATGAGATTCTCCAGACAAGAATACTGGAGTGGGTTAGCATTTCCTTCTCCAGGGGATCATCCTGACCCAGGGATCGAACCCAGGTCTCCCACATTTAACCTCTGAGCCACCAGGGAAGCCCTCCAAGGAGTAAGTACCTTTTAATTTCATGGCTGCAATCAT
>SJXQ01003703.1:259352-269852 GCA_006408695.1 Aepyceros melampus | reverse complement strand
CTGTTTGGACTGGGGTGGGGGGCGGTGGGAGGGGGAGTGGGAGGAAAGCCCTGGGTGTGTGGTGGGGCCTCAAGGTGGGAAGAGGGCTGGAAGCTGCTGGGGGTGGACAGAACATCCTCCTGGGGTCCAGAGACTCAGTTTCCAGCGGTGGCTCTGCACTGACCTCCCCTGTGACCCTGGGTGAGGGACTCTGGGTGGAAGCACAATCTAGGGACACATCCTTGCCTCCTAGTGATAACCGAGATGCTCAGCACGCCCTGGAGAGGGACCTCGAGGACAAAAACTCGGCCGAGTTCATTGATGAGAAGTGCCTTAACCTACGGAACACATCAGACTGTATCAGCTTCTTCCACGGGGTGGAGAAAATTGATGGCACGTAAGTACTGGGCTCTCGGTCCCCACCTGGCTATGCCCAAGGGGAGCCACGAGGCAGGCTCTGGGTCCACTCCTGCCAAGGAACAGAAAAGGGGCATCAGGCCCCAGTCACGTCTGGAGCCGTGGGTTGAATAGGTCCTGGGTTGAATTCAGTTGCATGCCACAGAATCCGATTCTGGCTAAGCTATGATGGAATTTACTGGAAGGCTGTCGAGAAGCCTGAGGCTCCAGGGGAAGGCTGGAGGGGGAGGTTCTGGAAGCCTGAACGAGCTAACGGCTTTGGTGTTGGAGCACCACTGTCTTGCCCACTTCACCAAGATCCAAGTTCCAGGAAGGGAGCACAGGTGATTGGCTTGTGAGGGTCCCACAGCCACTGCTCTTGGGGCACCTGGATTGGCAGGTACACTGAACAAATTACAAGACAAGATGGCTTCAACCAGGAGCAGGAGGAACAGAAGCTTGGTTGGGAGAGCCAATTGATGCCTACCCATGCTAGTTAAGTGTGGGTTCTGGGAGTTCCAGAGGCTAAAACTCCATGCTTTCAATTCAGGGAGTGTGGGTTCAGTCTCTGGATGGAGAACTAACACCCCACATGCCTCACTGTGTAGCCAGAAATGATATAAAAAGCTTAAAAAAAAAGAGTGAATTCTGGAGCCAGGTTTCAGATCCAGGCTTCAATTAATCCTCAGGACAAAGAACTTAATCTCTCCAGGCTCCATTTCCTCGCCTCTACCACTGGAATAAAAATAACATCCACCTCCCAGAGTTGCTGTGAGAGTGGAAAAGTGGGCGTCTGAGGCGCCGAGCACAGATCTTGCGTCGGGAATGATGATGGCTAACATTTATTGAGCGCTTGCTGTGTGACCTGATTTTCTCGTCACAACAACCATAAAATAGGTGCCTCCTGTCTGCCTGGCACTGCTGTGGGCATGTCCCAGCATCACGGAATTGCTTGAAAATGAAAGCAAGCTTTCCCCATTGGTAGTTTGAGGTCTGGGGTAATGACGGCTGGAGAGAGATGCTCTGGGTTCACGCAGAGGGTTGGGTCTCTCTTGGATCCCCTTCAAGAAAAAAAACCTCTAGCACATAGAATTGTGCTTTTCACATAGTAAGTGTGCAATAAATGTCTGTTGACTGAGAAAATGAATGAAAGGGAGGAGGGAGGGAGAGGAGAGAAGCAAGGGAAGGTCTCCTCGGCTCATGCTGGGGTCGCTTTCTGGATTGTATTAAGCATGTGGCTATTGAAAGAACCCTTTGGGGTTTCCTGCAATGACAACTTCCAGGGGCCCTTCTCCTTGTCTGGACAAATTTGACTTCCCCACGGTGGTGGCAAGGTGAACAAGGCCTTGAGGGGGGCCCAGTCCTCTCAGACAACAGCTGCCCGGACAGGGAATCTGAAAGATTCCCTTCCCAAACAGATGCCTTCCTCAAGCTGGGCGGCCAAGCTGGTTGGTGGAGACTGATTTCTGTGCTCACGAGGGGTCTGCTATTTCAAGGAGTCTGCCATTCCAGTAACTCCAGCTGGAAAGCCAGAGCTGCCATTTGGGGTGACTAACTGCTCCCTAGATGTACTAACTCGAGGCTTTGTATGTGGGCTTGGTTTTTTTTTTTTTTTTTTTTTGCCACACCTGGCTGCTTGTGGGATCCTAGTTCCCCAAGCAGGGATTGAACCCTGGCCCCCCTGCATTGGTAGCATGGAGTCTTAACCACTGGACCACCAGGGAAGTCCCTGTGGGGTTTTTTAAGGCGAGGCCATGTCTTGGTAGGTGGCAGCACGTTTGGAGTTCGCATTGCCGTAACTCTGTTCATGGAATTTCTCATCACCTGGGCTGATGTGGATGAAGAGGCTAGCCATGGCCTTTTACCCGCTGTTTGCTATAGGCTGGGCACTGTGCTGAGCCTCTCCAGAGCATCTCGTGAAAAACAAACATTTATTAAGCACTTTCTATTGTCAGGTGCCATGGTAGGGGGTCTCACATTTAGTCAGTCAGCAGCCTCAGGGGTGACTAACTGCTCCCTAGATGTACTAACTCGAGGCTTTGTATGTGGGCTTGGTTTTTTTTTTTTTTTTTTTTTGCCACACCTGGCTGCTTGTGGGATCCTAGTTCCCCAAGCAGGGATTGAACCCTGGCCCCCCTGCATTGGTAGCATGGAGTCTTAATCACTGGACCACCAGGGAAGTCCCTGTGGGGTTTTTTAAGGTGAGGCCATGTCTTGGTAGGTGGCAGCACGTTTGGAGTTCGCATTGCCGTAACTCTGTTCATGGAATTTCTCATCACCTCGGCTGATGTGGATGAAGAGGCTAGCCATGGCCTTTTACCCGCTGTTTGCTATAGGCTGGGCACTGTGCTGAGCCTCTCCAGAGCATCTTGTGAAAAACAAACATTTATTAAGCACTTTCTATTGTCAGGTGCCACGGTAGGGGGTCTCACATTTAGTCAGTCAGCAGCCTCCAGGGAAGGCACCATTTTTATCCCCATTTCACAATGAGGAGCCTGAGACTCAGAGAGGTATAGTGACTGGCCCAAGCTCACACAGCAAGTGGCAGAGCCTCAGTCTGAGTCATGTGGGACACTGGGACCCTGTTTTACCACTGCGCCTTCCTGCCTTCCCAGCAAAGCTTGCTGTGTCCTCCTGTTTTTAGAGGACACAGGCTCCAGAAAGCATGTCCCCCACCTCCTGAGGCATGCCACCCATGAGGAGACAGGCTGCCGTGGCAAACCTCCCCAGGGAGGGTGTGAGTAAATGGGCTATCTTCCCTATGGAGCTCAGCTGTCTGCTCTGGGGAGGGGGGCTTTGCAGCTGCTGCCCTTGACTTTGATAGTATACCACTGAGCAGCTGCAGGTACCCTCAGAGTCCATCTGTGGGTGTTCTCTGCTCTCTTTGGTGCCTCCTCCTTCCTTGATTGATGGTGAGTAGCTGTGTGACCTTGGGGAAGACACTTCACCTCTCTGAGCCTCAAGTCTTTGTGGATGAAAGCTCTGGATCAGACTCAGTACCCCCTCGCATCTCTAGAAGCCGAGACCTCTCCAGAAGTTTGATTTTAACTCCTGCAAAAGCCAGACAAAACAAGCACATGTTGTATGCTTTTTAAAATATCTCTAGTCACCATGCAGTCTAAGTGCTTTAAAATGTCCTGAAAGAGTCTTCTATTTCAGATGATTTAATCTCTTTTTTCCTGCTGTCTGAGAATAAAAATCTGCTTTATTTTAAGAACTGGAGACTTCCCAGCTAGAAAATACCTCAAAAATGTATCTAATCTGGTTTACCCAGGGACTGAAGTCAGCTCAAAGGAACATGTGTATGTGTCTCTCTTTCTCAAAGGCTTCTCAGTGGAGAAAACTCTTATTGCATGGATTTACATACTCAATCAGGAGGAACTTTCTCTTCCCTAAACTGAATCCCTTATGTGTCACCGCCTCCAAGAAGCCTTTCCAGACTGCCCTTTCTAATGTAGCTTGAGCTCTATTCATCCCTCCAGATCCATTCTCTAGCTGCCCTGGTGTGAGTCTGATAAAGGAGTTTGCCCTCTACAAACTGCCTTTCCTGGGTCTTTGCCATCTGGTTCCCAGCAGGGTTCAGCCAATGAGGGTCACCAGCAGGAGATGAAGGAGAAGGATGTTGAGGATTTATTCTCCATGGCTTGCCCTCTTTCCCTTTCACAGCTGGGGTGGTGACAACTTTGGGCACTCGCTAATGTATGAGCCCTTCAGCATTCTCTGAGTATAAATTTCATCTATTTCCTTTTATGACTTTGACTGACACATAATGACCCCCTCCACTTGTCTCTCTTCCTCATTCTGCTTCTAAATTCCTTCCCAGAATGTAACACCAGGTGTAAACATCTTATTCATTTATTGTCTATCTCCCTCCCCTGGAAATTCATCACCATGAGGACGAGGATGTCACCCGTTCCATCCCAAGTGACTAGAAAAAGTCTTGGCATGTGGTAGGTGTTCAGAGAACATTTGCTGAGTGAATAAGTCGGTGCAGTAGCGTGGCCGCAGGCTCATCACTGAATGGAAGGGGCCCTGCAGCCAGCAACATGCCTGATGTCCCCTTCTTGAATCTGTGTTTTTGGTGGAGAAGGAGGGAAGGTTAAAGAAAAGAACCTGTCCAGGGGATCTCTCCCTTCTTGCAATTCACCAGGTGCCCTTTGGGGAAGCCAGCAAGGCTGCAGTTGCCTTAACTGTAAATGAGGGGTTTGGATCAGCTCAGTGGCTCAGCTAGGGGTCATTGTTCCCCATCCTCCAAGGAATCTTTGGTAGTGTCGAGAGACATTTTTGACTGTCACAAGGACAGAAGCATTACTCCGGGCATCTATCTAGTGGTTAGAGGCCAGAGATGCCATTAAACATCCTACAGGGCAGAAGACAGCCTATCATCCTCACCCCAACAAGGAATTGCCTGCGTGTGTACTAAGTCGCTGTGTCCAACTCTGCATGACCCTATGAACCGTAGCCCGCCAGGCTGCTCTGTCCATGAGATTCTTCAGGCAAGGATACTGGAGTGGATTGCCATGCCCTCCTCCAGGGGATCTTCCCGACCCAGGGATTGAACCAGAGTCTCTTACGTCTGCCTGTACTGGGAGGTGGGTTCCTTACCACTAACGCCACCAGGGAAGCCCCAACAGAGAATTATCCTGACCCAAACATCAGAAGCGCCAAGGCTGAGAAACCCCGATGAAGAGATCTCCAAGCCTGCCACAGACCCCCCCATCCTCCTCGCCCGGTAAATTCTCTCTCTTGCCTCTCCTAGGATCTCCGTACCTGAGACGTGGGCCAAGTTCAGTAACGACAATATCCGGCACTCACAGAACATGCGGGCCAACTCCATCCGGCTGCGGGAGGAGGTGCAGAACCTCTTCGATGTGTTGGCAGACCAGCTGTGGAGGCAGTTCACCAACACCAACCTGGCCTTCAACGCTCGCATTGCCGAGGAGACGGACGTGAAAAACAAGCTACAGATGCAGTTGGCTAAGGTAAGCGAGATGCCCTGGAGGACCATCGTCCACCTGCCACGACCTCACCATGTGCCTCCCCTCCCCAGCTCCTGGGTCTCAGTGGCTTCTGGTTGCTGCTACACTGGCCCACGGTTTATGAGCCTGTTCACCCAAAAGGGGGCTGAGGCTGTGAGCTTCCTGGGGAGACTCCAGCATCCTGTGGGTAAATCTTCCTTGCTCACTAGATGATGGAGCTTGGCCTGGCTGTCATAGCAGCACCCAAAGAGGTTGCTGATGGCCCCCAGGGTCCTTCAGTCTACCTGAGGGCCACGTGGCTGAGCGTGACCAGTGAGAATGGCTGTCAATGCCAGACCCCCAGGAAACAGGTCTGAGCCGATCTTAAGATCTTAAGAAATGTCACATCAACATCTTAAGAAATGTAACCTCTTGACTTTCAAAGGCTTCAAGGGCATCCCTGTGGAGGGGTGGGGTGCTTCTTGAGTTGGAGGAGCCACAAGGATAACCTAATCCTGCCACAATCCTCTGCTATTCCCTCACCAACATGCCCCTTTCCCTACTCCTGCATCTGAACCATCATGCTGTTTCCCAGCCCTGGGGAAGCTCTGCTGCACAGAATCTAGCCTCTCTGCTCAATTTAGAGCACCTACTGGGTACCAGATGCTGAGCTAGGGACTAGAATGAGAAGAGGAGCCACACGAACAGTCCCCTGGTACCCATCTTCAGGGGGCTTCATGGTAGCTGCGGTGGGAAGCAGTGGTGGCTGCCAAATTTATACACAGTAAGGGCTTAGGGATGACAGTCTGGTTGGAAGGCGGGGCGGGGAGGCAGGGGACTAGCACTGAACTTGAACTTGCACACAGTACCCCTTTCTTTGTATATACGCTTGGTGAGGTTTAGTGGGCTGCAGCCAGGGTTTAATGGGCATTATGGGGGCACTCTAAGCCCACTCACATAGGCCACCCTTTGGCGTGGGGTATGGAGTACTGTGCTTAGTCACTAAGTCATGTCTGACTCTTTGTGACCCTATGGACTGCAGCCCACCAGGCTCCTCCATCTATGGGATTCTCCAGATAGAACACTGGAGTGGGTAGCCATTCCCTTCTCCAGGGAATCTTCCCAACCCAGGGATCCAACCCAGGTCTCTGGCATTGGAGGCAGATTTTTTATAGTTTGAGCCACCAGGGAAGCCCATAAAACAGAAATTTCTCTAAATAATTGCAAGGTTGGTAATAAGTGTTAGTGAGAGAAGAAGCAAGGAGATTTGCCAGAGATCTCCTGGGGCCCTTACTTCAGGTAGATCAGACAGGCAGTTGTTGCCATTACATCAAGAGCAGACGGATAGGGAGTTAGGCAGCCGAAGGACTGGGGTAGGGGCGAGTGTTCCCAAGATGATGCAGGTGGGATGAGTTTGGAGGGAGGGGAAGACAGAGGAGGTCATGCGGATTCATTCTTTCTTCCTTCCTTCCCTTTCCTTTCTTCCTTCTTCCTTGAAAAATCAGTCTATTATTGTGATGAAATATACATAACAAAGCATTTGCCATTGTCTTAGTTGCTTTGTGCTGCTATAATAAAAATACCATAGCCTGGGTGACTTATAAACAACAGAAACTTATTTCTCAGTCTTCTGAGGGCTGAGAAGGCCAGGATCGAGGCCCCGGAAGGCGTGGTGTCTGCTGGGAACCTGCTTCTTGGTTCTTGGATACTGTGTCCTCACATGGCAGAGAGGTGGAGCTCCCTGACCTCTTTCAGAAGGGCCCTACTCCCATTCATGAGGCTGCTGCTGACCTAATCACTTCCCACAGACTACTCCACTTCCCAGTACTGTCACAGTGGGGGTTAGGTGTCAACATCTGAATCTGGACATTCGGTTCATAGCAACCATTATTAAGTGTATAGTTCCATCACGTTGGGCTTCCCTGGTGGCTGAGATGGTAAAGAATCTGCCTGCCATGCAGGAGACCTGGGTTCAATCCCTGGGTCAGGAAGATTCCCTGGAGGAGGGCATGACAACCCACTCCAGTACTCTTGCCTGGAGAATCCCCATGGACAGAGAAGCCTGGTGGGCTGCAGTCCATAGGGTTGCAGAGTCAGATATACTGAGTGACTAGTGCTTTCCGTCATGTTACGTATCTTCACATGATGCAAACATCACCACTATCCATCTCTAGAACATTTGTCATCTTCGCAATGACACGCCGAGGGGGCTTTAATGTCTGTCAAGTATAAAGAACCCTGTGTTTAAATGCTGTGTCCATTAAACGATGACTCCCCATCCCCCTCCCTTTCCCCTGGCGACCACCAATTCCACTTTCCGTCTCTATGAACTGACCAGGTGCTTAGAATCATACGGTATTTGTCCTTTTGTGTTTGGCTTATTTTGCTTAGCACAATGTCTTTAAGGTTTATCCGTGCTGTAGATTGCATCAGAATATCCTTCATAGAGCTGAATGATATTGCATGGATGTATATACGATTCATCCCTTGATGGATGCTCAGATGGCTTCTACTTTTGGGCCATTTGTGCAAGCGATTTCTTTAATTTGGCATTTCCTGTAGTGGATCAAATACAGTTCATCGTCTCGTTTTACCACATGAGTCTGAGGCCTGGAGGTGACTTGGGATTAAGTTGGGTCATGGCGGCTGGTTTCTCACCTGTGAAACTGGGGGTCAGGATTCCTGTCTGATGCCAACAGTGTGAGGATTAGTGAGTTGATCTTTATGGAGCCCTTAGAATGCGCTTGGTAGACAGTAAACACTCAATAGAGGTGTTTATTAATCTATTTAATTAATAAGATCAATACTATTATTGATAAAAAGGGATCTTTTGGGTGAGGGTAAGGAGCAAACATTTCCCCTTTCCATGTATCTCTAGAGAAGTTTTCAGTGATTACTAACAGCCTCATCATTGCTGATCAGTTTTTGCCACCAAGTGGATTTTTATTAATCATCATTATTTAGTTACCAGTTGCTTTGCAGACAAGCCAGTACTCATTCTTGCCTGGTGGGCTACAGTCCATGGGGCTCCAAAAAGTCTCAGACATGACTGAGCGACTAAGCACAGTCATGTGCTTTTATCTTTTTCTGTGCTGCAAAGCAATTATTGACCAGGTAGTCAGGATTCACTTTGAAAGACCAGGTCTACACAGTTCCCTAAGCAGATTTTGAATGTCCCAGTGGTTCAGGGCTGTGTAGACAGCCTTAGCTGTCTACCATGATCATGGAGGGGCTATCCCCAAGGCCACACCCCAAACCTTGTAAGTTATCCTGGGTCCTCACACTTTGGGGCCTTGGGATGTCACCCAGTCATACTGACCACTGCTTAAAGAACAGCGGGTGACCTCTTTGAGCTAAAGCAGTTGATGGTCACAGAGTGAGTTGCTGCCTTTGAGAACTGATAGCTCCTGAAAACCAGGCTCCGGGGGGCGTGGCCAGGGAAGGGGCGTGGTCAGAGGAGGGGCTTGTCTCCAGATTACCCAGTCCAAGGTGCCCTTTAGAGTGAGACTCAATGTGGGGGGAAAGATACAAGGACCTGGAGGGAGAGAGGCGTGGGAGGAGGGAGACATGGGGACAGAGGTGCTGCGGTCCCACAGCGCTTGATCTGCAGTTGTGGGCGTGAGGTCCCGGCAGGGGAAATGACAGTGTTTGCAAGAACGCAGCATTAATAGCATGCAATCACATAGCAAGAAGGTGTTTCCTTCTTCTTAACCTTTTGGCTGTGCTGGAGTTTCACTGCAGCATGTGGGGGTGCACAGGCTTTTCTAGTTGCGGCACGGGCTTTGTTGCTCTGCCTCGGCACGTGGGATCTTATTTCCCAGACCAGGGATGGAACCCATGTCCCCTCCATTGGAAGGCGGATTCCTAACCACTGGACCATCAGTGAAGTCCCCTTCAACCCTTGTGATGCTCTCAAGAGGAAAGTCTCGACTGGATGCTAGAACGCCTTCCTCAGCTCTTTAACTCCAACTGATCTCCCTTTGAAGCAGAGGGTGTGGACCTCAGGCTGAGACCTTTGGGCTGGCAGCTGTATCCAGAGTTTAAATCACACACTTTAACTGTCATCTTGTTCGTGGATTTTAATGGTTGTTTACGTTACGGCAAACGATGCCGATTTTCCACTGATAATAGTGATATAACGTTCTTTTTTAAACAAATACATTTTTAAAGAAAATTTTTAAAGAGACAATTGATTTTAAAAGATTATTAACCATGTTACAAATGGTGTGAGGGGATATGCCCACAGTGGTAGGCTATGGTGGGTGAAAGCCTGACTCTGCTGTGCTTAAGTCCCTTCGGTTTTGTCTAGCTCTTTGCAACGTCATAGACTGTAGCCCACCAGACTCCTCTGTCCATGGTATTTTTCCAGGCAAGAATACTGGAGCGGGCTGCCTTGCTCTCCTCCAGTGGATCTTCCCGACCCAGGGATTGAACCCATGTCTCTTGTGTCTCCTGTGTTGGCAGGCAGGTTCTTTACCATTAGTGCTACCTGTGAAGCCCCTGACTCTTGGAGAACAGCAACATAGACTTGTGTCTCAACTATTATTTTCTGTGCTGTAATCACCCATGTTACCTGAGGATTGCATCGAAATGCAGATCCTGACCGAGACGGTCTGGAGTTGAGCCTGAGAATCTGCATTGTGAGCAACCTCCGGGGTCCCCAGTGCTGCTGGTGAGAAGCATATAAGAGTGCAGATTGCACAGCAAGTTGATCTTGACAATTTTAAGCTGTCTGCTTCTCTTCTCTCACTCCTTCCTCCTCCCTCTCTCTTCCAGGCTCAAAAATATTGGGGGAACCAAGTCTTTCCAAGAGGCAAGGCGCAGTTATCCCATTCTAATCAGATTTTCTCTAATTGTATTTTACTTTCAAGCTTCCGAGCCAAGCCCAGGCGTCCCTTCCTGGAGGGATCTGGCCGGCTCAGGCCGGCTCAGCCTGCCACACAGATCTTCCCGGATTTATGCAGATGTATATGTCCCTCTGGGGCTTCTGCCGCCCCTCCGAGATGCATGCCCTTGAATCAAAATCTCATTTTCCATCTTGATTACTAATGTGGTGGGAGCAAATGACATTAGAAGCTGGGGAGTCAGGATAAGGCAGAAGCTTAGCTTTGACTGGCTGTCAGAGAGAGGAATCATATTTCTCTGCTTCTGCTCAACAGCCTCCCCC
>SJXQ01003703.1:221166-249033 GCA_006408695.1 Aepyceros melampus | reverse complement strand
TGGGGCTGAGGGGTTGGGGGTTGGGGGACTGACCCACCTTCTACCTTGAGCCAACCCTCCCTGAGCCGCATTCTAGAAGCTGAGAAAGAGGACACTTCTCCTACACTGCACAGGAAACCCCTGCCCTGACCCCTTACACCCTAATAAGTGGGTTGATGGAAGTTGAGCCCTGGACTGGATGTCTGAGGGGACTGAAGTCACCTGCAGAAACAAACTCTGAGTTTCCTATTGTCTGACATTAAACAACAACAATTATCCCAAAGGAAAAACCTCCTAAGGGAATGAACACTGCAGGATGGGAGCTGGGCATAGGGTGGGCAGGAGGGACGGCCTTGTGGCACGTTGCCTGCACTGGACTAAGCATTTTATATGCAGTATCTCATTTAATCTGCACGGTAACCTGGTGGGTGATTTGTTTTATTATTATGCTAACTTTATAGCATGATAATAAAAGCATGGGTTTCCCAGGTGACTCCATGGTAAAGAATCTGCCTGCCAAGCACAAGATGGGGGTTCTGTCCCTGGGTTGGGAAGATCTCCTGGAGAAGGAAATGATAACCTGCTACAGTATTCTGGGCTTCCCTGGTGGCTCAGTTGGTAAAGAATCCGCCTACAGTGTGGGAGACCTGGGTTCAATCCCTGGGTTGGGAAGATCCTCTGGAGAAGGGGACTGACTACACACTCCAGCTTTCTGGCCTGGAGAATTCCATGGACTATACAGTCCACGGGGTTGCAAAGAGTCGGACATGACTGAGCAACTTTCACTTTTGCTTCACGTTCACAGTATTCTTGCCTGGGAAATCCCATGGACAGAGGAGCCCTGTGGGCTACAGTCCATGGGGTCGCAAAGGGTCCGACACGACTTAGGAACCAAACAACAACAACAAAAAGAACAAGTGCCCCGTACAATGTCCGGCCCCATAGATGGGGCTACTGAGTGAAGAGGCTCAGTGGATGTTGAATACATGAACATATATGGCACAGAGAGGGTAAGCGACCCATTGAGGGGCACACAGTGGGGAAGAGCCGGAGCTGGTATTTGAACTTAGATCTGTGTGGCTGCAAATGGATTCAGTGAGGTGAAGGGACCTGCCTTCCTTGCCCCCTATGCCTGGCACACGGGAGGCTTAGAACTACCCCTTTCTCAGTCTAGGGCCTGGGGACCCTCCTTCCCAAATGAGTTCCAGCTTTGGGCCAAGGCTTCGGAGACTCCTCCCCTGGGGTGAGTCCCTGGGCTAATCCCACAGCAGGCAGCCCTTCGCCCTGCTCCAGGGGGCTTCCCCAGCTCAGGGACTGGGGAGAAAGGCAAACAGGGAAGGAGGGCTAGAGCTCTCTAGCTGGCCAAGGGAAGATGGAAGGAGGGGCACGGTGGTTTTTCCCAGGGCGTGTTTGTGGGAGGAACACGTACGCACAGGCACGGGCTTGCTTTGGGAAGAGCAGACTTGGTGCCAGTGCTTTTCAAGTTACCACAAAGGAGTGTCGCTAGCTTCGTGTGCCAGCAGTGAAGGGCTTTATATACTTGCTAAGGTTTCCAAGAGCTCCCTCTCCCAGGCCTGGCACAATGGCCTCACCTCCACTCTATGGAGTGGCTGTGATCCCCAGTTTACTAGAAAGGCTCAGAGAGCCTGGGACACTTGCTTAAGGTCACCCAGCTTCGATGTGCTAGGGCCGGGATTTGGAGAGATTCAGGTCATCTCGTGCCAATGTCTCTGCTTTCTACTTAAGCAAACACCTCATGGTGTGCATTGGTCCATTCAGGGAGGAAGTGTTCATTAAGCATCTACCAATTAGTCAGTGGGCTTCCCAGGTGGCACACTGGTAAAGAATCTGCCTACTAATGCAGAAGACTTGGGTTCTATCCCTGAGTCAGGATACTCGGGTTCTATTCCTGAGATCCTTTGGAATAGGAAATGCAACCCACTCCAGTATTCTTACCTGGAAAATTCCATGGGCAGAGGAGCCTGGTGGGCTGCAGTCCACGAGGTTGCAAGTAGTTGGATGCCACTGAACGACTGAGCAATTGGTCAATATATGCAGCTTTTAGCAAAATGCCTGGCACGCTGTCAGCACTATTTTAAGCGTTGAGGTGAAGGTGAAGTCGCTCAGTCGTGTCCGACTCTTTGCGACCCCGTGGACTGTAACCTATTAGGCTTCTCCGTCCATGGGATTCTCCAGGCAAGAATACTGGAGTGGATTGCCATTTCCTTCTCCAGAGGATCTTCCCAACCCAGGGATCGAACCCGGGTCTCCCGCATTGGAGGCAGACGCTTTAACCTCTGAGCCACCAGGGAAGCCCTATTTTAAGTGTTAGGTGATATTATTACTATGTCCTGGGCACTGATTGGTTTAGGCAGTGGGGATTCAGCAGAGAGCAAAACAAAAATCCCTCCCCACCTGGAGCTTACTCCCTGGTAGAGGATGATGGACAACATTAATGAGCTGTTCTTTCCAGTAGCTCGGTATGTCTGACTCTTTGCGACCCCATGGACTGCAGCATACCAGGCTTCCCTGTCCTTCACTATCTCCCAGAGTTTGCTCAAACTCATGTCCATTGAGTCAGTGATGCCATTCAACCATCTGTCACCCCCTTTTCCTCCCACCTTCAATCTTTCGCAGCATTAGGGTCTTTTCCAGTGAGTCGGTTCTTTGCATCAGGTGGCCAAAGAACTGGAGCTTCAGCTTCATTATCAGTTCTTCAATAAACATTCAGGGTTCATTTCATAGGATTGACTGGTTTGATCTCCTTCTTGTCCAAGGGATTCTCAAGAGTCTTCTGCAACACCATAGTTCAAAAGCATCAATTCTTCGGCTCTCAGCCTTCTTTAGGGTTCAACTCTCACATGACTTGTGGTCTAACCCTACATGACTACTGGGAAAACCATAGCTTTGACCATATGGACCTTTGTCGGCAAAGCGTTGTCTCTGCTTTTTAATATGCTGTCTAGGTTTGTCATAGCTTTTCTCCAAGGAGCAAGCGTCTTTTAATTTCATGGCTGCAGTCACCATCCACAGTGATTTTAGAGTCCAAGAAAATAAAGTCTTGGGTGAATAAAATAAAGACTGTTTCCATAGACAGGATGCCATGGTCTTTGTTTTTTGAATGTTGACTTTTAAGCCAGCTCTTTCACTCTCCTCCTTTACCTTCATCAGGAGGCTCTTTAGTGAATAAAGCACAGTATGTCAGAAGGTATAAGGACTATAGAGAAAAGAAAGCAGAATTTGAACAATTGGGAGTGCTGGCCGGTTTGGGGGTTGTAAGTTTAAAGGAAATGATCAGAGAAAGGTCTTCTGGGCATTTTAGCCATAACCAGAAGGGCATGAGGGAATGAGCCATGTGGAGATCTGGGGAAGGAGCATCCCTGGCAGTGGGAACAGTCCCTGCAAAGGCCCTGTGGTAGGAGAATGCTGGGTTAGATGTGGATTGTGAGATTCACCAGCTCCATGGGCAGGTAGGTGGGTGAGTGGGTAACTGAATGTCTCAAAACCTCTATCTTCTTCCTCCTGCAGAGGGTGGTGAAGGTGTTTGAGACACTCATTCCGTGTGTGTGCGCGCGTGCGTGCCCCCATGCATATAACAGGCGCCTTGGGTCTGAGCGATTCTGAGCCACAGAGCATGTACAGACTTGCCCGGCAAGGTTGCCTGTGCTGTGAGCTTCCTGCCTGCCTGGGCAGGGGTCTGGATCACCTAGGCAACCACAGTGCGGAACAAGGGCACAGCTCTGGGCTGAGCATCAGGATTTCCAATTGCTGATGTGAAATTTCCCCCAGAAACTTGAAAACCCTGCGATGAGGCAGCCTTTTTTCCCCCAGGCCCCTTGCTGGAAACCCAAGCCCATGGTGCAGAGGTCACCCACATGCGCATCTCCAAAAATATCTTCAAGGGATGAAATTACTCCCGTGACTCCACTTGGGGTTTTCCTGCCAAGATGGACAGTCTTGAGTTGCACCTCCAAGGCCCTAACCAGGGTCCTCAATCCATCTCCTTCCCCTGGGGACTCTTTAGCATTTGCACATCTCTGTCACCCGCATCAGTGTTTCCTGACTCTGGCTGCACCTTTAGGGAGTTCCTAAAACCTTTTGACACCCACTGCATCCTGGACCAATGAAATCTGAACCTCTGGTGGAGGGCGGCAGACAGCTGCAGTTTAAAAAACTGTCCAGATAATGCTAATGGGCAAAAAATGCAAGAATTAACACCCACTACAATTAGATAGCATTTTGTCTTTCATAGAATTTCTCCCTTAGAAAAGTTATTTTAAAAAGAAACCTTAGCTCTGATAGGATTATAGGGATTTTTTCTCCTCTTTTGATCCTGGGGAAGAGAGGTAAGTTTATCATACGTCTTGGCTCCTGGCACATGTGTTTGTACAAAGCCCCTCATTTCCTTGTTTATACCCTTTTATCTCTAAACTTCAGGGTAACTCCTATTCCTGACTCTGGCTGCACCTTTAGGGAGTTCCTAAAACCTTTTGACACCCACTGCATCCTGGACCAATGAAATCTGAACCTCTGGTGGAGGGCGGCAGACAGCTGCAGTTTAAAAAACTGTCCAGATAATGCTAATGGGCAAAAAATGCAAGAATTAACACCCACTACAATTAGATAGCATTTTGTCTTTCATAGAATTTCTCCCTTAGAAAAGTTATTTTAAAAAGAAACCTTAGCTCTGATAGGATTATAGGGATTTTTTCTCCTCTTTTGATCCTGGGGAAGAGAGGTAAGTTTATCATACGTCTTGGCTCCTGGCACATGTGTTTGTACAAAGCCCCTCATTTCCTTGTTTATACCCTTTTATCTCTAAACTTCAGGGTAACTCCTATTCTCACATAGATGACCTTGCCCTCAGGGACTATTTGAATGAATGAATGAATATTTAAAGATATTACTCTTTAAAGAATGTTGATCTATTGATTTAAATGTTGTTCAGTCACTCAGTCGTGTTTGATTCTTTGCAGCTCCATGGACTGTAGCACACCAGGCTCCTCTGTCCTTCACTATCTCCCAAAGTTTGCTCAAATTCATGTCCATTGAGTCAGATGCAACCTAACCACTCCTCCTCTGCCATCTGTTTAAATGTGTTCTTACAAAACATGGATTGCCATTGCTTGTGCCTGGATCTTTATTTTTATCAAAAGGGATTGTATCAAATAGCTCATTCTGTTTCCCAGTTTCCTCACCTTGCATCGTCCCTCTGGATGTGAGGTTAATCCATCTATGGGCTGCCAAAATCCTCCACCTGCTCATTTACCATTTTTAACATGTCTGTCTCTGTGGTCACAGGCAGCCAGGTGCTGCCAGCTCACTGAACCTCCTTGACACGTATGTTCCAGAGTGGTCTTGGGCTCCTTCAATGTATACAGTATAGACCACGAGTGGACATGCTGGAATATGTGGATTACCCTCTCTGACTCCAAGCTCTTCTTCTTGGGGGACATCATGGAATTTGGGGTCTAGGGACCAGGCTGTCCTGGAGCTCAGAGCTCAGTCTTGGCACCTTAGCTTCCTGCTGAGCCTGAAGGCCAAGGCTGTTCTTTCTCCAGCCCCTGCCTCTGGTCAGCCCACGTGGTTTCTGCCTCCTGCCCCTTGGGGGTCACATTCCTCAAACTTCTGGAAGCTGAGTCACTGCTGCCAGGGCTTTTGGAGGTGCACAGGCTAGAAAGACTGTAGTAGGCATCAGGGGCTACCCCCAAGACAAAGTGTGTGTGTGTGTGTGTGTGTGTTCCTTTTTTTCCCCTTCCATTGAAGAGGACCCTGGCTGTGAGTGACAGAGGCTGGACAGGTTTGGAGGAACATTTTTCGGCAGAGTTTAGACCCGCCTGGGCAGATTTGCTTGGGTGTGAGTCATCAGTGGGTTCTAGAACAGCCAATTCTGGAAAACCCCTTCTGTTCTGGAAAATCCACATGCCAGTAGAGAGTAGCTGGGTTTCCCAGGTGTGCAAGTGGTGAAGAACCCGCCCGCCAATGCAGGAGACGTAAAAGAGGTGGGTTTTGATCCCTGGGTCGGGAAGATCCCCTGGAAGAGGGCATGGCCACCCACTCCAGTATTCTTGCCTGGAGAATGCCATAGACAGAGCCTAGTGGGCTACAGCCCATAGGGTAGCAAAGATTCTGACACTGAAGCGATTCAACACACGCAATGCAGTAGAAAGAAACACACGCATGTGGTAGAAAGATACGTAGAAAGATACATATAACGAAAGCAGAGCAGGCTTGTTAACATGTAACTGGAGTCTCTGGATCCCGCAGCTGCTCTTTGCCAATCAAGGGAGATGAGCAAGTGTTGGGAGGCTGTGCCAGGATAGGCTGGCCCCATGCTCCTGGAAGTGGTCCTCAAGTTTGAAAAATAATTAGTAAGCTTTAGTTTTCCCCGGGAGCTGCTGTCTTCCTGCCTCACTGCTGTGCTCACATGAGAGTTCCCAGAAAACTGAAATGTAGTGGATGCCTCCTAGTGATGGCATCGCCCACCAATATCCTGCACACAGAAGGCACTCAAATTTGTGTTGTTAACAGGGAGAAAGGAACTTGAACTTCTGTAATGGTAAAGATGATCACTTCCCAGGTGGTGCTACTAGTGGTAAAGAACCCAGCTGCCAATGCAGGAAACGTAAGAGACACGGGTTAGATCCTCGGATCAGGAAGATCCCCTGGAGGAGGGCGCGACAACCCACTCCAACATTCTTGCCTGGAGAATCCCACGGACAGAGGAGCCTGGCGGGCTACAGTCCATAGGGATGCAAAGAGTCAGACATGACTGAAGCAACTTAGCACAGCACAGCACAAAGATGGTTGCAGTTGTTAGTAAGGGCTTATGGGTGCTAAATGTGTGTGCGTGCTTAGTCACTTCAGTTGTGTCCAACTCTTTGCAACTCCGTGGGCTGTAGCCCATCAGGCTCCTCTGTCCATGGGATTCTCCAGACAAGAATACTGGAGTGGGTTGCCATGCCCTCCTCCAGGGGAGTAACAAAACGAATACAGTATTGTAAAGCAAAACAAACTAAAAAATAAAAATTAATTAAAAAAAAAAAAAAAAAAGATTTTTAGTTTTCTGTGATGGTGTTTGAAGGAAGCCGGGACTGGGAAATTCCTGCTTAATTCTCTTTGGGGGAAGCAATTTTGTTGAGAATCGTGAAAGTGCTGGCAAGTTGAAGCTCAGGCCAAGTCACTGTATTGCTTTCTTCATGTAGGTTTTTTTTTTTAATGAGGATGAATAACATCTCAAGTCACCTGCTAGTCTTTATCTTCCTTTAAGTGATTCCAGGACTCAGTGGTCGCAATTATAAAAAGTACAGAGTGCACTCCTGTAGAAGTGATAGGATGAGTGGATGTATGAACGGAGAGGTGCAGGAGTAGATAAGTGAGCGGCTGCGGGTAGACTAGAATAAAGCCGAATGCAAGACGCTGAAATACTGAAATCCACCCCTGTTATGCATAGCGTATTGCTTACCATTCATAGACAGTTTGATTATATTTGTGTGGCGATAAGAAATGAAGCCTAACTTTTTCATGTGAATTTTCACTGTTTCTCTATTTAGATTATAAGCACCTAGAGGATAAAAAGTGAAAGTGAAAGTCGCTCAGTCGTGTCTGACTCTTTGTGACCCCATGGACAATACAGTCCATGGAATTCTCCAGGCCAGAACACTGGAGTGGGTTGCCTTTCCCTTCTCCAGGGGATCTTCCCAACCAGGGATCAAACCCAGGTCTCCCACATTGTAGGCAGATTCTTTACCAGCTGAGCCACCAGGGAAGCCCAAGAATACTGGAGTGGTAGCCTCTCCCTTCTACAGCAGATCTTCCAGACCCAGAAATCGAACTGGGGTCTCCTGCATTGCAGGCAGATTCTTTACGAACTGAGTTATCAGGGGAGCTCAGAGGATGAATGTACCATCTAATTTTTCTTTTTCATATAAACTCAACCAATTTTTCTTAAACAGCTCCTGAAATGCATAGGACTACAGGCAGTATTGAATACTTGTTAGTATATGCATAAAATAAAAACAGTAAAAAGGCAAAATTATATTAGAAAATCTACATTTTGCCTTTTCAGTTTTGCAATTCAAAAGCAAAGTGTGTGTTTTCAGGCCACTGCTACAAAGATCAGTGTTAACTCACAATGTAATTAAGGTCCAAAGGATTATTTTGCATGGAAACATAAAATTAAAAGCCTGCATTTTACCTTCTTTGCCACGCTTCAGTTCCATGGATGCCATCCCCAGCAGCTTTGAACGGAAAAGCTGAGTTCATGTTGCTTCTACTTTCCCGGTGAGGGTGGCTGTTCTCACTCTTAAGTTGGTCTTCACATTGCTGTCCATGGCGGCTGTCTCAGGTATTAAACTGTCTCAGATATTAAAGATGAAAAGCACGTCTGTGATGAAAAAATGCCCTTTAAGCCGCCTGGAAGGAGTGTCCTTTATTTATGCTTACACACAAAGTGAGGGCTGATTTTCCTCAGCAGTGGCGAGGAGTTTGCCGTGGTGACTTGGAGTTGCAAAGTCCTGTAAGTAGTGACTTAGATACTGAGAGCGGATCCGTCAGCATCAATACAACTCAGCCTGGAAACTCAGGTGGATTCTGTCATGCTAATGGGGTGGGGGCATTTCTTTCCCTTTCTTTCTGTGTTTTACCTTTTTCTTTACTTGGTGCAGTTAACTTTTGTTGGTGAGAATATGAAATGTTGGATTGCTCATGTATAATAATTCATATAAGTTATGCCTCTTAATCCTCATAGCAGCCCTTTTAAAAAGGGAATAATATTATTTCCATTTTGTAAATGAGCAAGCTAAGACTCAGAGAAGCTATTTGTCTAAGGATACGTGGAATGAGAACAGATCTGTTTTTAGGGTTTATACTTAGCTACTATGACAGATTAAAAGAAAAAAAAATCAAATGACATCTTGTTTCAAAACATTTAAATAGAATTTAAAACAGAGACTGCAATTCATTAGTTGTACTAACTCTAGGGAAAATCCAATAACTTATCTTTAGTTCAACTTATACATAAAAGTACCGTTGAATTTCTGTTACTCAATATGCTGTTAGGTTCTGGGATGCAGTGCTTGAAAGGAAGACACTGTTGCAGCAGTCACAAGTGTATAGTCCAGACCACAAGTTGGCAAACTGTGACCCGCAAGCCAAATCTGGGCCCACAACCTGTTTTTGTAAATAAAGTTTTGTTGAGCACAGCCATGGCCATTTGCTTATACATTGTCAATAGCTGCTGCTGGGCTTCCCTGGGAGCTCAGACAGTAAAGAATCTGCCTGCAATACAGGAGACCTGGGTTCAATCCCTAGGTCAAGAAGATCCCCTGGAGAGAGGAATGGCTACCCACTCCAGTATTCTTGCCTAGAGAATTCCAAGGACTAGAGAAGCCTAGCAAGCTACAGTCCATGGGGTTGCAAGGAGTCAGATATGACTAAGCAACTAGAACTCACTTTTTTCTTCACCTAGCAGCTACTGTTCAACAGTGGTAAGATTCAGTAGTTGGAACAGCGACTATATGGCCAGCAAAGCCAGACCCATCTGCTGACCTCTCCCTAGACCAGCAGCCAGACGTTTACAGACAGACGGAGCATTCTGGAGGAGCTATTATCTGAGCTGTCGTATTGATAGGAGTTCTCCAGGGCTAGCAGGGTGCGATGGAGCGGGTAACAGGGAGGTAAGGCTCGTCTAGGGGGCTCAGTCAGTAAAGAACCCACCTGTCGATAGGAAGATCCCCTGGAGGAGGAAATGCAACCCACTCCAGTGTTCTTGCCTGAGAAATCCCATGAACAGAGGAGCCTGGAGGGCTATAGTCCATGGGGTCACAAGAGTCGGGCACAATTTAGCAACTAAACCACTTCCAGGCTTTGGAAACCCCTGTGACAAGTCCTTGGGTGAAAGAGGCTGTTTCCTCTGAGGACCTGAAGTAGTCGGTGTGAACAAGGGTTAGTGTCAGCGCAGGATTGTGTGATTTTTATCACCTAAGCACAGTGGTGGGATTCCCTATCACCACTAACCCATAGATGTCCTGGGCAAGCCTCATTTGGAATTTTAGGAATTCTAGGGATTGTCAGGAAAGTACTCACAAGGTGGTCAGATTGAAGACGGGGAATTGAAGGCTGAGGGAATCTGGTATAGCTCAAGTGTCTCCATCCTAAGCCAACAGCAGCCTGGCCTGGGCTAAATCTGAGTGCAGGTGAAGGGGGTTCTGGCTCCAAAGCCGGGCTTTTCAGCACAGCCTTTAGGCCTCACTCACCCCACCTGGCTTGCATGTGCTGCCTCGCCCAGCCTGAAGAAATGCCCTGGGGTTCAGTCCCGGTCCTTTCGCTTGGGTGTCATCCACTCAAATCTTTTGATCTCAAAAATCTCAAATTTTTGTTGCCGAATTCCCAAAACCTAGTCCTTTTCCTTTCCTAAGAGATTCCAATTGTCCACTGAAGCTGGAAGTGGAATTATTGAAAGATAACATAGTATAGTGATTACAAGTACGAATTCTGAAGTTCAAGTCTAAAAGCTGTGTGGTTAAGCAAGTCACTTAACCTCTGTGTTTCTCAAGGTTTAACCATTCATTGAGGATCTACCTTGATGAGTCGTTTAGAGGCAAAAGTGTCAACATACTTGCAAACCGACTCATGGCAAATGCTCTATGTATGTGAGTTATGTTTGTCTATAATTGACTCAACACTCAGGTCCCTTTTCCCAGAGGCCAGTGGCCTCAGACGCTCCTGGAGATGGAGGACGATGGATGGAGCTCTGCTGGGGCTGGGCAGGGAGACAGGGAAGGAGTGCACGGGACAGGGGCTGGTGGGCCTCAGACTCCCTGGGACCACTCATGGGCTCGCCACAGACTCCAGGGATCAAGGTAAATAACATCTGGATGCAATATTTTAAACAATAAAAATGAATTTAAAAATCCTGTGATGAACGAAAATTTCCGAATTTTAAATCAAGAAGTGCTGTGTCAAGCCGTCTTGGAGCCTAAGGCAAAGGAAGGTTACTGTGTGAGTGGCAGGGATGTCTTGCCTCTCCACTGCTGCTGCTGTTGCTGCTGCTAAGTCGCTTCAGTGTGTCCGACTCTGTGCGACCCCATAGACGGCAGCCCACCAGGCTCCCCGGTCCCTAGGATTCTCCACTAATGTAGCACAACAGGGAAAAAAACAGCCTAAGTGTCCAGAGTAGAAAACATTGAATATCCGTAATTTGACTCTGCCTGGAATGAAGGTTGCAAAGTGGTGAACAGACAGAGACGAAGCCAGGAAGAGAACACCTGCCCAGTCAGGCTTGTTGAAGATTATAGGCTTTATGTCCCAAACAAAAGGAATCCTTGAACAGTTTGAAGCTGGAAAATGTCATGAGCTAATTCTCGTGGGGTATAAATTAGGATTCAAATCTGTAAAACCCTAAACCATACTGGGCTAAAAAACCCCACATATTTATTTCTTTGAAATCCAAAAATAATAAGCTGTTTTTAAATAAAAGAAGTAAATCTATATTGTCTAATGAACAGATTTTGAGATCAAACATATATAAATGTAATTCTGTTCAACATTCACCAAAAAAGAAATAAAAGTTGATTCAAACAAGCTTTATTTTTTTGACACTCCTCTACTTTGATAACTGCCAATTTTATGAGCATTCTTGCTTGAATACTCGTGAATAAAATTGAAAAAAGGCTATTAAAAGTATTTCTGGATGATGCTAAGTCGATCTACATTTTAGAATGATATTTTTGGCAAGAAAGGATCTATGATATGTGGTCTTTTTTTGTTGTAGTTTGAAATTGCTTCATGGTAATTCTTTAAATTTTTCATTTAAAATGAAAGGTTAATAGTTATCCTGCACAGTTCTTGCAAAGTGAAAATGAGATTGGAAAGTTAAAATATAATTAATTTACTTTCCTATTATCCCTTCCACTGAAGGAATATTCATGCATTCTGAACAGATAAGTTTTAAAAGAGGCACTAAATTGCAAGTGTTCACACTTGGATTCAGTTTAAAAGTTAAAAGCTTTCAGACCAAATAAATTAGACAAGCACGCAAGATGAATCTCCATCTCAATATTAATGACTTAGGGTTCCACCTTTCACACGTTTTGTTTGCAGTTTCAGTATTAGACTCAAAGATCTTCTTAAAAGTTGCTATAGAATTATATTGCTATTTACTTTGCAAATGCGTCAGTTTGTAGTTGTCCCAATTTCAGCTGTGGCCTTTCAAAATGAAGAGTGGTCTGAGTTTTGGAGACCTGACTCAGGAGAAGATTCTGTTACTTGCTCACCACCTCTCCAGCTTGTTCTTGGTGATGCATCACTTAAGGTCCCCTGGTTGCAAGCAATGGAACCGTTATGCAAGAATATGGATATGCCCCTGGGAGCCAAAGAAAAGACGAAAGTAGTGACCTTGTTTAGAGGGAGCCAGTCAGTCAAGTGATGACAGTGATGCCTGAAGACAGCCTTCGTGGGAGCCTTGAGGTAAAAGGATGAGATGCACTTAGTCTGCTTGTACTCTGTCAGTTATTTACAGATTATTACACGGCGTCTGTAGATGAGGTCACAGTGTGATTTCCGCTCAAAGATTTAATAAGTTCCTAATAATTTCCCTACTGTTTTTCATATTACTAGATGTTTTTAGAGTATGAAAATAGGCATATTGTGAAGGAGTTTTTGAAATGATTGGGTTATTTACTGATTTTTTAATTTACTTGATAAATAATAAATTGATGGGAAGAAGAACTAAAGAGTCTCTTGATGAAAGTGAAAAAGGAAAGTGAAAAAGTTGGCTTAAAGCTCAACATTCAGAAAACAAAGATCATGGCATCTGGTCCCATCACTTCATGGGAAATAGATGGGGAAACAGTTGGGGCTCCAAAATCACTGCAGATGGTGACTGCAGCCATGAAATTAAGATGCTTGCTCCTTGGAAGGAAAGTTATGAGCAACCTAGACAGCATATTCAAAAGCAGAGACATTACTTTACCAACAAAGGTCCGTCTGGTCAAAGCCATGGTTTTTCCAGTCATCATGTATGGATGTGAGAGTTGAACTATAAAGAAAGCTGAGTGCCGAAGAATTGATGCTTTTGAACTGTGGTGCTGTAGAAGACTCTTGAGAGTCCTTGGACTGCAAGGAGATCCAACCAGTCCATCCTAAAGGAGATGAGTCCTGGGTGTTCATTGGACGGACTGATGTTGAAGCTGAAACTCCAATACTTTGGCCACCTGATGCGAAGAACTAACTCACTGGAAAAGACTCTGATGCTAGGAGGGATTGGGGGCAGGAGGAGAAGGGGACGACAGAGGATGAGATGGCTGGATGGCATCACTGACTCAGTGGACATGAGTTTGAGTAAACTCTGGGAGTTGGTGATGGACAGGGAGGCCTGGCGTGCTGGGATTCACAGGGTTGCAAAGAGTCGGACACGACTGAGCGACTGAACTGAACTGTGTGCCAAGTACTCTGCCTGAGAATATCGCATAGATCAGGCTGATGTGGACAAAGGGGAGGATGCAGATGAGAAACAAGAAACAAGTTTTGAGGAAGAGATACATTCAGAAGGTTATGTGCACTACAAGCAAGATAAGACGGGGGTGGCGCCTGCGACCGTGCTGGTGGCAGAGGTGGCGAGTCAGGAAGGGCCACGCCGGTGCTGTGAGGGGTTGCTGTCTGAGTTGAGTCCAGAATGGTTAGAAGGAACTACTCATGTCAGGGTGTGAGGAAGGAACGTCCCAGGCAGAGAGAGCCACCCATAGAAGGTCTGCGAGGCATGAATGGGCCTCGAGGGGTTGAGTGGAGAGCTCACGAAGGCTAGAGCGCAGTGGGGAGGGGAGACGGTGATGGGAGACGAGGACTGGGAAGGAGCTTGCAGTCGTGTGCAGGGTGCCCAGAGAAGGCCAGGGGCCTCCAGGCTCCTGGAGTCTCACGGGTGCTCACCGGGTCCTCTGGCCTTCTGATAATTCTCATGCCTTCCGGAATCAAGATAGACCAGTGATTCACGAAGGAACTGAGGGTAATGTAGCGAATCCTTCCAAGGATATGTCCAAGTTTCAAATCACAAATAGCTCTGGTTTTTTTTTTTTTCTGCTTTTTTTTCATAATCATTTTTTCTTTTTAATGAACATTTGGCCATCTAGTAATATTTTAATGGTGCTGTTAGTCTTCCCAGGTGGTGCAGTGGTAAAGAATCTGCCTGTCAATGCAGGAGACACAGAGACGCTGTTCGATTCCTGGGTCAGGAATACCCTCTGGAGAAGGAAATGGCAACCCACTCCAGTATTCTTGCCTGGGAAACCCACAGACAGAGGGGCCTGGTGGGCTAGGGTCATGGGGCTGTGAAAGAGCTGGACATGACTGAGCACACACACGCACGGCGGTACTATTAGCTTCTTTATTTCAGGCTATGGGATCGTAACTCACCAGCCGGGGGTTGAACCCATGCCTCCCGCTTTGGAAGCACTGGAAATGCAAGGTCTTAACCACTAGACCACCAGGGATGTCCCTGTTTGTTTGGTTTTAATTGTTATTATTAAATTCAGAACCATAAGAGCTTTAAGTTGAAGTCTGGTGATTATTTCATGTAGTCTTATTTGTCAAGGTAGTATTACCTTGAATGTCTTATTTTTTCTATAGATTTTTTTTTCAATATCCTTGACTTTCTGTGAGTATAATTATAAATTGTAACTAGTGTCAGTGGAAAATTAATTTAGGAGACAGCTTTTCAAAGTTTAATTAAATTTGTGTACCTTTTTAAATTTACCACGAGGCTACAGCTATTGTTTTAAATTTTGCATCTGATAGCATTGCCTGTACATCTTTTTAATACATTTGATGCGGCTGGTGGTTATGACAGACTTTCTTTATTCTTTCTAAACATCATCTGATACACAAAAATCTGCAGTCGGAATGGCGTTAAGTCAGTGTCTTCCGCATATTTCTATCACTCAGGATGAGCTTTGGCCATGAGTAACAGAGACACAAAATAACAGTGGATTAAGCAAAATAAAAGTTTCCTTCTCTCGTGAAAATTAAGAGGTAATCAATTGAAGGCTGGTGGCATATTCCTGATTCTTGAATTCTTAGGGACTTGGGTCTAGGCCGTCATTGTTTCTACAGGACGCCCTGGTCTTCAGGGGTCCAGGCCGTCGTTTCTACAGGACGCCCTGTCTTCAGGGGTCCAGGCCGTCGTCGTTTCTACAGGACGCCCTGGTCTTCAGGGGTCCAGGCCATCATTGTTTCTACAGGATGCCCGGGTAGTCAGGGGTCTAGGCCGTCGTTGTTTCTACAGGATACCCTGGTGACACCCTGGTCACACCCTGGTCTTCAGGGCACAGAGCTGTGGCTAGAGCTCCTACTGTTGCATCTGTATTCCACACAGCAGAAAAAGGAAAGAACAAAAAAAAAGGAACAAATGATGAATATCAGCTATCATTTCAGAAATTCCCCAAATATTCTGTATGATGCTTGTCATGATATCCAGTTTATTCATAATGTGCTCACAAGGTTAGCAACTAGTGATGAAGGAAGCATAAAAAATGTATCTTTAAAATTATAGGCTGCCGTGTGTCCAGCCTGGTGGCTCAGACGGTGAAAGTATCTGCCTGCAGTGTGGGAGACCTGGGTTCAATCCCTGGGTCAGGAAGATCCCCTGGAGAAGGAAATGGCAACCCACTCCAGTATTCTTGCCTGGAAAATCCCATGGACGGAGGAGCCTGGTTGGTTGCTGTCCATGGGATCGCAAAAAGTCAGACACAACTGAGCGACTTCACTATCACTTCACTATATGTCCAGCTAAAAATTTAGGGGTTTCTCTAATAAGAATTGATGCTTTTGAACTGTGGTGTTGGAGAAGACTCTTGAGAGTCCCTTGGACTGCAGGGAGATCCAACCAGTCCATCCTAAAGGAGATCAATCCTGGGTGTTCATTGGCAGGACTGATTTTGAAGCTGAAACTCCAATACTTCAGCCACCTGATGCAAAGAGCTGACTCATTGGAAAATAACCTGATGCTGGGAGGGATTGGGGGTAGGAGGAGAAGGGGACGACCGAGGATGAGATGGCTGGATGGCATCACTGACTTAATGGACGTGGTTTTGGGTAAACTCCAGGAGTTGCTGATGGACAGGGAGGCCTGGTGTGCTTCGGTTCATGGGGTCACAAAGAGTTGGACACGACTGAGCGACTGAATGAACTGAACTAATATGGAAAGGCAGTGAAAGTGAAAGTGTTAGTCACTCAGTCCTGTCTGACTGTTTGTGATCTCGTGGACTGTAGCTTGCCAGATTCTTCTGTCTTTGGAATTCTCCAGCAACAATACTGGAGTGTGTAGCCATTCCCTTCTCCAAGGGATCCTCTGACTCAGGGACCGAACCCAGGTTTCCTGCATTGCAGGCAGGTTCTTTTCCATCTGAGCCACCAGGGAAGCCCCTCTAATATGGAAGGAGAGGAATGAATATTGGTCAGGGAACAGCTAGCACTCCAAAAAAAACTTTTAAAGCATTAAAATTTTCTGACTCTTTTGGAAATAAACCAGTTCAATGCATAATTTAAAAGCTCTCTGAGTAAAGCTGTAAGTATTAATTATCTTTTTATCTCTTAAATAGCTGTGTGTTATTTTTCAATAAGAAGTAAAGAACATTCAGTGGAAAACTCTAGACTTTTTTTCCCTGAAGAGTAAAATAAGGAGAGAAAGAGACAGACTGCAATAATTAATGAGAAGAAATGGAAAGAGTTGTTGAAATTACAAATTGTCTCATTTTCCAGGATGGCACTAACTTTATTTTGCTCTATTCGATATTCAGTCAATGTTCTGCTCTGTTCGATTTGAAGTCCTGTTGTCTCTACTCAATAGCTGTCATCTCTCACAAATGGCTAAAATTGGGATTAGTAGGGATAGCAGTTGTAGCAACAATAAAATGATTACTAGTTGTACTAATAATATGAAATGGTTGAGTAATATCACCGACTCAATGGATATGAGTTTGAACTAACTCCAGGAGATAGTGAAGGACAGAGAAATCTCCAGTGCTGCAGTTCATGGGGTTGCAAAGAACTGGACACAACTCAGCGACTGAACAACAAGCTAATAGTATTAATGTTCAATAAAAATATTTACCTCATGGGTTATTTTGAAAAATAAATTTATGTTTGTCAGGGCATTGATTTTGTACCTGAATTCAAAAATTAGCACATGGATGACTGTTCCATAATCCTATAAGCATCAACCTCATAAATCTTTCGCCCACAAAGACCTTTTATGAAGACACACCGTCCATGGATGGCTCCGCACATGCAGCCCCGCTGGCAATGTCTCTTCCCCTTCTCCTTCTTTGTCATTTTCTGCTCTGCATAACTCTCTATTTCCCTCACTGCAGATAATTATTTTTGAACAATTATTATATTTTGAACAAATGGACAAGGGTTTCTTGAGCTATGAGTAAGATACTCTCCTGTGCTCTGTGGTCGATAAATGAATGAGACAAAATTCTCTGCTCTCAAGGGGTTTAAAAGTCTAGGATGGAAATGCAAATATATAACCATCATTACGATGCTCGAGTTGACAGTCCCAGTCAGAAAGATGGTGGTAGCGACGATGCAGTTTCTAAACCCACGTCCATTTCCGTGAATAAAGACTTCGTCTTTCAGACAAACTGCCAATCTGCTGAGTAATAATTTTATAGCTAGTTTGTGTGTCTGTGTGTGTGTGCTTTCGCTCCTCTCCAAGCATTTCTATTTTTCTCTGCTGACTCCTATCTCCTAAAGGAAAAGTATGTGAAGAGGAGCTAAGAGGGGAAATAGACTGATTTATAGAACAATTAAAATGTGAATCAGTGAATTGCCTATTAAAGGCAAAAATATCATTTAGAAAACTGTAGCCATGTAGTTTTTTCTGAGTTGTAACATCACTATAGATTATTTTATTTCTGTTTTATAATGCATAATGCAGTATAGTGGCTTTAAATTATTGCTATATTAATTATCTATGGATGGTGATATTTTGCATATAAATAAAAATGGTTTTTACTATTAATGCATGACATAAAATCTTAGTTTCTGGTGGCAGTGCAAAAAGGAAACACTAAAATAAAACTGAGCTAAAATTAATATATTCAAGGAGTTCGGAAAATATGGGGATTTGGAGCTTACTAAGTCGTCACACAAGTGGACACTTAACGATTGGAACTTCAAGGAGAGAGAAGTATCAATAGCATGTTATCATTGGGAATAATGCGAGGTTGGCAGATTGTGGACTGAGGGCAAAATAGTGCTGTTGCCTGGTTTTATAAATAAAGTTTTATTGCAACAGCTCAGAGCTGTCATTCACAGATTACTTATCGCTGCTTTTGAACTACAAGGGTAGAGTTTAGTTGTTGCAACAAAGATTATATTGCATGGAAAGTAAAAAATATTTATTCTCCTCTGACTGTTTATAGCAGAGAAGGCAATGGCACTCTACTCCAGTAGTCTTGCCTGGAAAATCCCATGGACGGAGGAGCCTGGCGGGCTGCAGTCCATAGGGTCGCTAAGAGCAGGACAGGACTGAACGACTTCACTTTCACTTTCATGCATTGGAGAAGGCAATGGCAACCCACTCCAGTGTTCTTGCCTGGAGAATCCCAGGGAAAGGGGAGCCTGGTTGGCTACTGTCTGTGGGGTTGCACAGAGTCGGACACGAGTGAAGCGACTTAGCAGCAGACTGTTTATAGAGAGAGCTTGCTGATCTTTGTAATTGACTGAAAAGTTTTATCCAACCTGAGGATCTTAATTCCTTTTACACTTTGTGTCTGTAATAACCTTCTAAATCTTCACCCAGTTTGTTGCTGTTCAGTCCCTCAGTCATGCCCGACTCTTGTGACCCCAGTGGCCCACCAGGCTCCTCTGTCCATGGGATTCCCAGGCAAGAACACCAGAGTGGGTGCCATTCCCTCCTCCAGGGATCTTCCTGATGCAGGGATCAAACTCGAGTCTCCTGCGTCTGCAGGCGGATCCTTTACCACCGAGACACAAGGGAAGCCCTTCACTCAGCGTCCTGGCTCTTCCCAACATTCTGGTTCTGGCTGAAAAGCCGCCTCCCAGGGCTCCTACGGAGCCGTCTTGTCCGGGAGGTGCAGGCTCAGGCTCTGCGCCCGCTGCCGCCGGCCACTGCGTCTCCTTCCCTGCTTCCTGCTGTGTTTACTCAGGCCCTTTTCAAGCCTGAGATCACACTGCTTGTTGGTTTCCTTTCCCCTCACTGGAGTAGTTTCCACAGGAGAAAGGTCTTGTCTGTCTCTTTCTCCCCCTCCACTGAGTTCTGAGAGCCTCATTCAGCTCCTTGTCGGGTAGAGACCAAAAGAGCCGGACCCGGGCTGAGTCGCCATGGCGCCCATCTTGGATGTGCTTCCCAGGGCAGTGACCAGGTGTGTGCGTGTGCGCGCGCGTGTGTGCATGCATGCCGCTGGTGGGATGGTGCTGGACTGAACTGCTTCCTAGGAAGTGAGTTGCTCACTCACCTCCCTGAGATGTTCGCTGTGAAGCTTTCCGGATAACAAGAGGTTTATGGAGCATCCCATCATAGACATGAGCTCTTTCCCTGTCGCTTCGGGAGTTGCCTTATCTCAGGGGTTTCTCAGACACCTGTGCTGAGGTGCGTTCCTGGGAGAGTCTGCGTCTGTGGCTCAAGCTGACTGCCAGCTTCGCCCCGCCATCCCACAGTAGTGGGTTGGGAGAGCCCGGCCCTGTGCTGCTCAGCTCATCCTGCTGATTAACTGACCTGAGATTGTGTCCCTTTGCTTGATATTATTGCTTCTAAGGTATTTTTTTCCAGACAATAGATGTTATTAAATATTTAATTCAGCAACGAGAGTTCTGGTTATAGAATATTTATTAGGTGCTTTTTCTGAAGGTTTTTTATCTTCAGTTTTGCAACTGATAAATCTTATGACAGAGCACTTGAAACTGGCTGTACTTTCTGTCAGCCTTCTTCTGTGAGAGGAAGCACAAGGTAGAGTATTCATAAACTCAGCTGGGTAATTAGGCGTGACCTGAGACGCCCTCTACTATGTCCCCCTTCTAACCTTTCTTACTAACAATCTGGCCATCCTGACTGTCTTGGAAAAACTTGCTGTTTTTATTAGAGTTATAAGGGAAAATAAAGTGGCTCACACGTCCTGTTCACTGAAGATACTTGTGACGCCTGAAGGATCATTTGTTTATCTGTTTATTCACCGGATCTTCACTGAGCCGTTTCTCTGTGTTAGGCTGTGCTGGCATGGGGTTCAAAGTCCTCGGCTCAACACCATGAGGAATATTGCTCAATTATGAAGCTTTCTTTTAGAAATCACTTTCCATTACAAGGTTGATAGAGGTGAAATGAAATGGAAATTTGAAGACTATATGCAGAAAATGACAAGACATGTAGCATAATGCATTCGGTGTGAAAAGCCCTCTCTGAAACCTGCTGACATCCTGTTCCCCTCTTGGATCATCTGAATAGAAATGCTGAAGTATGTGTGGATGGAATGTGTAAAGACACAGTAATGATGGTGGACTTCATGGGGCTCTGTGCTGAGTGGTGCTCTGTGAGCCTATTTCTCTATCTTGCAATATTGTTCCCATTTTTCAGATGAGCAGACTGAATAAGGTTGGCTGGTCTGGTTTTCAGCCAGAGTCTTCCTCCAGCGCTCTAGTAACCTCGTGCCAGCTCCAATGTGTCTGGTATCTTTAGATGACAGAATGCAGTTTCCTTTTCAGTATCGTAAGAAATATCCAGGAATCCAAATGTTTCGATTTCTCCGCACACTGATAGTAGAGGGTGAGCATGCAGAGAGAAATGTGCAGAAAAATCTGAACCGTGGCTCTCCAAGCTAAGAATGTTGGTGTTTCACTGACCATGTTTGAACCAATGGAATGGTGCTTGGGGTGAGAAGCAAAAGCTCTTGCCCGTGTGCGTTCACACTGACAGGCACATGCATCATATCCTGGATTCACTCAGGACGTGTTATTTCAGTGGTTTCTGAGTCAAACATGAGGATAATGGGGAGGCTGGTTATTTTCCCAGTTGCTTCCAGCAGATAATTACCAGGCAAGCTCCTTAATTGTGTTTTGATCGGTTCCCAAGTGTTCAGGAGTATGTGTCTTAAGAGGTAAATATATAGCATGTTTCACAGGGAAATGGGGTTTCTGAGCTCTCCAGCTGGCTTTCAGGTTCCATGCTGTAGATATATTTCAGCTTCCTCAGTTGGCCACCTATTTGAGAGATTTTAAATTTTCAAGGAAGAATTTTAAGAAAGCGATTTGAAGACTGCTACTGCTGCTAAGTACTTCAGTCGTGTCTGACTCTGTGCGACTCCATAGACGGCAGCCCACCAGGCTCCCCCATCCTTGGGATTCTCCAGGCAAGAATACTGGAGTGGGTTGCCATTTCCTTCTCCAATGTATGAAAGTGAAAAGTGAAAGGGAAGTCTCTCAGTCGTGTCCGACTCTTGGCGACCCCATGGACTGCAGCCTACCAGGCTCCTCCGTCCATGGGATTTTCCAGGCAAGAGTACTGGGATTTGAAGATACATCCTATTAATTTTAATTGAGTAAGCAAGCTGAATTTTCTCCACTGTGGGTTTACTTGCTAAAGTAGAATACAATCCACGTCACCCAAGACAGACAAGTCTATATTTTATTAAAGGAAACCTGAGGTTGCATTTAGAGTTTATTAGTAATGAAATAAATATTCTGACGTTTCTTAAGAAGTGTATGTGAAGAAATAAGAGATCTAGAGGCAGTTACAGAGCTGGGCTTCAAAATTACTTTTATAAAAAAAGAACATCATTTGTCATTTTTGTTGAAAATCTTGATTTATCACATTCTGAGCCGAACTTGAAATGTTGGGTTTTTATTTTACCTAACAAAATGCCTTGCCTGCAGGCAAACAGAATGTTGAGTTAAAACTTTCAATACTCTGGGGCAAAATCTGCTGCTTTAATAAGAGACAAAGGCTCATTTGGAACTTTTTGTCGTTACATAAACAAACTGAGCTTCCGTTCATCATGTTCATTGCCTCAGTTCTGGGTGCCTGGCACTGCGGAGGGGGACAGCTGCCAGGGCTCACATGCCCTGCGATCAGTGATAAATCTGAGGACCTGTCAGCAGAGGCACTTGCTCTCACAGGTAATTGTCTGACTCCATCTTCTTTCATCTGTAGCCAAGAAGCTTTCAAATGGATATTGTTGAGAAATGTATCACTTTATGCAAATGGCTTCAAAGAAAAATGAGGTAGAGCTCCACATAAACAGATACCATCAATGAGGTCATCTGTCTTAAAAAAAAAGTTCACCTGGATTGAGTCCTCTGCACGTCAGGCACCCTGCAAAGCATGTCATAGGCATAAATACACGTATTCTTCGAAAGGACCTTTTGATTTAGATATGATTGCTATTCTGTTTGACATAAAGGGAAACGGTAAGTCCAGAGAGGTCAACTGGCTTGACCAAAGTAGAGGAGATGGGCTTTTTCCCCAGGAGTTTGACTCAAGCTCTCTGCCAACATGTTATGTTGCTTTTAAAAAGCTGTTCATTTACGTTGGCCGTGCCGGGTCTTCACTGCTACGTGGCCTCTTGCTCTGGTTGCAGAGCCTTCTCCCTGTGGCGGCTTCTCCCATGCAGCATGGGCTCCGGGTGCACGGACTTCGGTGGTGGAGACACGTGAGTTCAGTGATCGTGGTTCCAGGCTCTCGAGTGCAGGTTCGGTAGTTGCGGCTCACGGGCTTAGTTGCTCCAAGGCACGTGGGATCTTCCCAGATCAGGAACTGAACCCGTGTCTCCTGCATTGACAGGCGAATTCCTTACCAGTGGGCCACCAGGGGAGGCCTGTGTTCCTTTTTGATCTCAGCACGTGTGAGGATTTGACCTTTCCCTTCTGGTATGAGGAAGTGATGGGGCATCCCAGAGGCTGGTTTCTGGTATGGAAGGCCTGCAGCGTGCGTCCTGGCAGGAGGCAGATAGGTCGCGGGGTAGGGGACCCAGCAGGCAGCAGGCCCCGAAGCTGTGCAACTCTGTCTGTCAGCGTGCGGAGGGCATCAGTGCCTGTTTCATTGAGCTCCGCGTTCTGTGTCAAAGGTCGCCATTTCCCCATGTGTCACCTCATTTGTCAGGGTCAGAAAGATGGTGAAGGCCAGGAGTGGTGGCACACTGAGCAGGGTGAAAATTGCCTGTGCTGTGTCATCTAAATAGTTCACTATGTAAACCATGAAAGCTCCCTTAGCCTTGATTTCTGCATCTCCACATTGGGCATCATTACCACTACTTTCTAGAGTCGTTGTGAGGATTTGAATGAGGTAGTATCTGCGAAGGCCTCCATGGTTTTGATGAGTGTGTGTAATTGCCACCATTAGACTCACCTTGTCATTGGCCATCAGCGTGTGGCCACGCACGGGTGCTGCGTGTTTGCGGCACAGGTACGGCCCTCTCCCCATGTTAATGATGTGCACCTGAGAAGTGGGGGTAACTGTGCTTACTGAGCTACGCACATTCAGTGCAGACTGAAGTAGAGAGCGGAGTCATCCTAACTACAGTTTAGCCCCGAAATAACTTGAGTCAGTATTTTCAATATTTATCCTTTGAAGTAAAAACAATTTTGTTTAGTTTGATACATTTTTATTGAGTACCTGTGCCAACTGTGAGTGGGGCAAAGACAGTATTTACTCTCAGTGAGTTTATATCTGAGCAAAAGAAAATAGCCACACCAGTCCAGCCTTCCTCTGTAGACCCAGGCTTCCCTCTATAGACCCAGGCTTCCCTCTATAGATGCGGCCTTCTCTCTATAGACCCAGCCTTCCTCTTTAGACCCAGCCTTCTCTCTATAGACCCAGCCTTCTCTCTATAGACACAGCCTTCCTCTGTAGACCCAGGCTTCCCTCTGTAGACCCAGCCTTCTCTCTATAGACCCAGCCTTCTCTCTATAGACCCAGGCTTCCTCTGTAGACCCAGGCTTCCCTCTATAGATGCAGCCTTCTCTCTCTAGACCCAGCCTTCCTCTTTAGACCCAGCCTTCTCTCTATAGACCCAGCCTTCTCTCTATAGACCCAGCCTTGTCTCTATAGACCCAGGCTTCTCTCTATAGACCCAGCCTTCTCTCTATAGACCCAGCCTTCTCTCTGTAGACCCAAGCTTCTCTCTGTAGACCCAACCATATGTCATCCACTGATGAACTCATACATAATAGGAAGTAACACACACAGAGCCATGAACACATTCGTCATCTAGGAAGACTCTGAAATGAGGATGATATCTAAGTAATACACTGCTGCAAATGCCTGAGGGGCTTTAACTGGGCGAAAGGGCAACATTCTTTATATGCTCAGTTACTTAGTGTATGTGAGTTTGTATCAGTCCTGTGCTAGGTGCTTGGGTTGTAGACGGTGAGCAAACCCAGAGATGATTCCTGATCCCTTGGCACCCTGGTTGATTTGGGAAATGCATCAGATCTGTATTTTATGTGACATTTATGGTGATAGTGTAAACAGCATAGTGAAGTTGAACAACGGTGGAATGCCAAGAGGAAGGAAAGGGTTATAATAATTTGAGTGCTGCTTTTTGAGGAATTGAAATAAGGGATAGAGATATATTGATCCTAATTGTCCACAAAATGCACCTGATTATGGCTTCATATTTTCCTGTTAGGTTACCCATAGCCATATGGTATTTATTGAAGGAGGAGAGGTGAAATATAGCAGAGCATTTTCTTGTCTACTAGAGGATTCAAATTTGTGGTTATTTCCAAATGGTGTTTCTTGGAGGATAGAAATGGAAATAGAACCAACTCCCAGTAATATAGAGTAGATGAATCTTATATAGAGTAGATGAATCTTGAAAAGTGAAACAGTGAACAATCGTCATGAAAATGACAGCCGGGGATGTACACAAAGGGAGCAAATCCTGATTTCAGATTGTGCAGTCAGGCCACAGAGCTAAGCAGAGATGAAAGACTTGTGAGAATCTAATGTCATAGACTAATTTTGCACTTAAAACATCCGCCCACTCTAAGAACAGATAAAAAGTGCTTAACCTGAGCAAATCTGCATCTTAAACTTCCCTGTGAGCTTCTGATAAGGTGAATGAGACTCAGCTACTGGGTTCTTGGAAATTAGCCTGCTTGTCTGTGATGCTCACTATTTCAAAACTGTGGGTTGAATTTAGCAAACATCTACTGAGACTCTAGCATGCTGTTGGGGTCACGGGTAATTCAAAGTTGAATGAGACTTGGTTTATATTCCTGAAGTTCTCATAATCGACTGTGGTGCCAAACATCGAGATCAAGTACTGTAGTGGTAAAAACTCTGTGCTTTGAAGTAAGAAACTGCTGGTTTCAAGCCCCAGCCTTTCACTTAACATCAGCGTCCGTGAGAGCATTGTAGGCTAGCCAGTGATTCTCAGTGTGGCCATCTCCTTAATGAGAATGATACTAATACTAATATTGCATTTAATATATTAATATTATTTAATAATATATAATATATCAATATATAATATAATATTAATAATATAATAATATATTTCCATACTGATTAACAAATAATCACAAATGTGGCTTACAATGACACAGATTTGTAACTCATAATATCAGTGGATCAGGACTCTGGACATAGCTTACCTGGCTCGTCTGCTTAGGCTCCCAAGAGGCTGAAATCCAGGTGCCAGCTGGGCTGTGCTGCCTTCTTGAGCTCAGGGTCCTCTTCCACTGAGACAGAGTGATTGGCAGAATTAGTTCCTGTGGTTGTAAGACTGAGGTCTGGCTGTAGGCACAGCTGTCCCCTGAGGCCTGTGCTTGTCTCCTGGAAGCCCCACAGTGCCTGACCTTAGCCTGTCTCAACATGACAGCGTATATTGAGTTGATCAAAAAGTTAGTTTGGGTGTTTTATGAAGATGTTATGAAAAACTCAAAGGAATTTTTTTGCGAACCAAATACTTTCAAAGCCAGCAGGAGAAGCTCTCTGACCTCTGACTCTTTTTTAAAGGAATCATCTGATAATCTCCTTTTGGATTAAAGTTAACTACATCAGAAATTTTGATGATGTCTGCAAAATCTGTTCACCTTTGGCTAGAAGCAGTCTCCCCCATTTAGGGAAAGGGGTTTCTTATGGAGCCAGGAATCCCAGAGGGCATCTTAGAATTCTGCCTACCACCGGTCCTTACTGTTATCCTCTTTAGAATGAAATGAGACGACCAGTGTATCAGCTAGGATTCGGACAGGCAGGCTGTCCCTAAAATATCAGTGACTTTAAAATGCGTTACGTGATCATCTGCAGATGCAGAAGAACCTGCACCAGGTTGGTTCAGGTTTCAAGGCTGTTGGGGCCACGCATATACACCACGAGGCTGGGAGTTTTATTATCATGGAAGAGGAGGGTGGTCTGAAATGGCTTGAGAGAGTGTGCGTGTCGCATGCACACACACGCACATGCACGCACGCACACACGCATGCACACACACATGCATGCACACGCACAGGCACACGCGCACACACACACGCACACGCACACACGCACACGCACACACACATGCATGCACACGCACAGGCACACACGTGGACACGTGCACACATGCACACGCACATGCACACACATGCACGCACACACACACGCACATGCACACACACATGCACGCACACACACATGCACGCGCACACACATGCACACACACATGCACACACACATGCATGCACACGCACAGGCACACACGTGGACACGCGCACACATGCACACACACACACACACACACACACACATGCACACGCTGGTCTCGTTTCTTGTGATGGTTAGAGAGTAGGGCCAGAAGGATGACTCCCATGCTGACACGGCCGGCATGGTCTGAATCTCTAGCCAACATCAAAGGTTGAGAGCACTCAGGTTCTCTTATCCGCTCTATGTGGGTGCAAGAGGAAGTGGAGGGATAAGGCTTAGAAGCTCAAGCTGTCAAGCGTCGAAACAGGGAGTGGGACTCACCATGACAAGGCGTAAAGCAGCCTTGAGGTGGCGGGCTGAGGCCCAGTGTGGCAGGTCCACACAGCGAGATGTGGCGTAGCATTCCTCTTTTTGCTGTCCCAGCCGTGCTGGCACCCTTCCTTCTTCAGGATCAGGATCACCATTGGAATGATGTTGGCTCCTGGATCATTAGCTTTTTATCCGCATCACAGGCAGCTGGAAAGGGAAATGAGTAAGACCATAAACACTGGCTTTCCCCAGCTGTCTGCCCCTCATTTTAAAAATGTTCTGGAAATTCTTCCGAATAACCCTTAATTCTGTCTTCATGATCATAAGGCCATGAATTATTAGTAAGGGTTAGAAGCCACAGAGAGAATGGGAATACAGTCTGTCAGCTAATCCCAGGGCCAACCCTAATAATAGAGGAGTTTGATGAGGAGGAGGAATCTCTTCTTAGATGTCAGTTACCTAGCCCGGGGATGGCTTTTTTCTAGAGATATCATGTATTTATTAAAAACACTCACATTGAGGTTTTTTTTTTCCAAATACACTTTTAACTTCTGAACAATTTTAGATTTACAAAAATGTTAGAGATGGTAGAGAGAGGTTTTCTGTACTCTTCATCCATTCCCTGCCCACACCCCCCACCCACCTCCTACCATCATCTCACAGGGTCTGGAGGAGCTTTGATGAAACTGACGAAGCTGCTGGTGTGCATGACGTCATCAGACTCCAGGCTGCACTGGCAGCTCTCCAGCTTTTCCTCTCACTCTCCTCTCCTCTCTCAGGGCCCCCCTCCTCCTCTCTCAGGACCCCCCTGCAGGGCCCTCTCTCCTCCCCTCTCTCAGGACCCCATGCAGGGCCCCTCTCTCTCCTCTCCTCTCTCAGGATCCCTTGCAGGCCCCTCTCTCTTCCTCTCTCAAGACCCCCCTCCCACTGCCCCTCTGTCT
>SJXQ01003703.1:192348-221103 GCA_006408695.1 Aepyceros melampus | reverse complement strand
AGTCATTCATTGGACTCTGCTGTCTTCTCTGGTTTGTGACAGTTTCAAGCAGTCCCAGTCAGTTATTTCATAGACGCTCTCTCAATGTAGATTTTTCTGATGTTTTCCCATGATTAGAGTTTGGGGGTCGAATGTCACAGAAATGAAATGCTTTTCTTGTCCCTTCCTTTGTGGGCACAGAAGTCCATCTGATGAAACTGTGACAGTCATCTCGATCACTGACTTGGCAAAGTGGTATTTCCAGGTTCCTAACATCACTTTATTTTCCTCTATCCATACACAGTTATTTGAAAGTGGGTTACTGGATCCAAGCCACATTGAAATGTGTGTGTGTGTGTGTGTGTGTGTGTGTGTGTGTGCGTGCACGCGCATGCATGTCTGAGACGGGGAGGGAGTTAAGCTCCATTCTTATTTACATATATTATTTGTAGTTCTTCAGCATAAAAATATTTTTCTCTTCTCCCTCACTTTGGATTCAGCCATTTATTTGGGTTTAGACTCGTGCAATTCTATTTTATACTGGGTTGTAATCAGCACTATCTATTTTGTTGTTCAAGTGATTCCAGGTTTGGCCACTGGGAGCTCTTTCAGCTGGCTCCTGTGACTTTGCCACACGTTCCCATACTTTTCATTTTTCAGACACTCACTGAATCTCTGTCCCCCAAATGCTGCTCTTCCACCTTGTGTTGTCCCTGGCCCGATCCTAGAATCAGTCGTTTCCTCATGAATCCCTGATTCCTTTTACTGGAGAACAGTATTAACCCCCCGGGTGCACACTGCATCTTATAACTGTCAGCTAAATACTAAGTACCGGCAGATTTCTATAAACTGTGAAACTGATGATCAGTGGAGAGTTACAGTGTGATAGCAAGAAGTGTGCTTTGTGCGTGGGGCCGTTTGTCTGTGGGTCACCTTGTCTTCTTCCCCCGCAGCTCCCCAGCTTATGAGAAGAACGTGAAGACTCTGACGGCCAAGGCCTTCGCATGCATCGTGTAACCTGTGAGTGGCAGAGACAGAACCGGAATGATATTTCCTAGCTCACTCCCTTCTTTCATCGCAACATTTTGCCTTCCTGAGGGACATTTCTAAAAGGCTTGATTCCAAACATTATCATCATTTTTGTTGTTGTTGTTCACTGAATAAGTCAACAAAAATTGTCTGTTTTCACCAGTACTCTTGTCTGGAGAATCCTGTGGATGGAGGGCCTGGCAGGCCTCAGTCCAGTGTCACAAAAAGCTGGACGCGACTGGCACGACTTAGCACAGCACCCATGCACGCTGGCCATATACGGCTCTTAACTCTGGGGACCAGCTGACAGGGCAGAAAAGCTCTTGGCAATCATTTAGTTTACAGCATGGTGGAGATGAAAGTCAATAAATAAGTGAGAAAGTAGGCAAATAAATAAATAACTTCAGAGAGTTGAATTGCTGCACAGAAAATAAAATGTGCCGGAGGATGAATGATGAAAAAGAGGCTGTGTGTGCCTTAGGAAGTGACATATGGAGAAGTCTGGTGTAAATGGAATAGATGCATAAAGAGGGCAGTCTTCAAGGTCAGAATGGGCTTGGTGTGTTCTGTGAAATTGAATGAAGGCCACTGTGAATGAACTGAGGAAAATCAGGGGTTATATGGCAAAATATGTCAGAAATTTAGGAAAAGGTCAGATAATAAAGGGCCTCATATGGCATGTTAAGGAGGTTATATTTTATTTATTTCTCCCAAAATAGTAGAAGTCATTGGAACAGTTTTGGCAGGGGAGTAATGTTTTCACTTTCATGCATCGGAGAAGGCAATGGCAACCCACTCCAGTGTTCTTGCCTGGGGAATCCCAAGGACAGCGGAGCCTGGTAGGCTGCCGTCTGTGGGGTCACACAGAGTCAGACATGACTGAAGCGACTTAGCAGCAGCAGCAATGTTACCTGAATTTAAAATTTTTTATTCTTGTAGTTGCATGGAGAATATATGTCACATATTCCATCAAAGTTAAGATAGTGTTGATTGTAATTTTGAGATGTTAAAATTGGAAAGGCTAAAAAAAAAAAAAAAAAACAGAACCAGTGAAATTTTAAAATGCCATCAACTGATTGTAAGATGGATTCCAATTTCAGATGTGTTAAAATATTAAAAAAAATACATCTTAGAATATAGCACATAGAGAACTAGTTGAAAAGAGAGCTAGCAGGGAGGCAAACCAGCATTGATTACTGTCATGCAGGTGGGATTTGTCAGTGGAAAAGGCTGGTGTCACTGAGATGGAGGTAATTGACCAGATTTTGAGTGTGGCTGGAAGTTGAATGGGAAGAAGTTACTGACAATTGTGATAAAGGGTGAAGGAGAGAAAATGACTTCCAGATGTATAGTTTGAACAGGATGGGTGGGGGTACCTTTACTGAGATGGAGAAAGTTATTTTGAAAAGTCTCAATCATACTTTCATTTCTGGCCACGTGCCCAGTAGACTTCCAAGTGACCTTATTAAGCAATGATTGAATAAAGAAATCTGGATTCAGTAGAGATGGGGTGAAAATCTATGATACCGATTCGGGAGTCATCCACATGCGGTAAAGTCATGGGGGTAGATGAGCGTGCAGATAAGAGAAAAGACTGTGGAGAACAAGAAAATAAGCCTTGGCCAAGGAGGAGGAACCAGCTCAGGAGTCTCCAAAAGGGGAGCTTGCATGATAAATGGAGATGGATCCAGAGAGGCATCACAAAGCTGAGAGTGTGGGGAGTAAGGGCATGGCTAACCAGGCAGACACATCAAGACTCTTGGATAGAGAAGAGGAATGACTTTGGATTTTTCAGGATGGAGGCCATCTACAATATTCTAGACTTTCCTGGGTGTTAGTGTTGATTTATAAATGTGCTTTCCTGGTGGTTCAGTGGTAAAGAATCCACCTGCCAAAGCAGGAGGTGTGGCTTCAGTCCCTGGGTCAGGAAGACCCACTGGAGAAGGAAATGGTGACCTAATCTAGTACACTTGTTTGGGAAATCCCATGGACAGAGGAAGCTGGCAGGCTACAGTTTGTGGGATTGCAAACAGTCGGACATGACTTAGTGACTAGACAGAGCAGCGTCTTTCCATAATTAGTAACGTTAACTATTAACTCTGACATGCTTTCCTTTAGCTTTTCTCTAGAATGTTTGCAGCTTCATTTAATAAATGCTGTCAGTGAGGTGTTTAAAATTGATGAATTCTGGAATTATATGATCAAAATGACAAAATCACAGTATTAAAACTCAGACTTACATTACTTAAAAATTATTTTATATAGTCAATATCTTTCTTTTTTGTCCTGCATAGGTTTGCTGGAGTCTTCAAATGTCTAGAAGAATGATTTCCCTTTAAAAATGTAACCACATACTGAGTGTTTTAAGTTTGTCTAATTGTGATAAATTTTTGGTTGATTATTCTCTAAGGGTTTTTATTTGTCTAACTGTGAGATATTCCTTATCATAAATTCAAATGCAGATTTGTCATCAGGACATGAGGGCTTTATCCAAGTTATGTTGGGCTTCCCTGATGTCTCAGATGGTAAAGAATCCGCCTGCCAAAGAAGGAGACATGGGTTTGATCCCTGGATCAGGAAGATCCCCCGGAGAAGGAAATGGCAACCCACTCCAGTATTCCTGCGTAGAGAATTCACTGGACAGAGGAGCCTTATGGGCTGTAGTCCATGGGGTTGCAAAGAGTTGGACATGACTGAGCAACTAACGCTTCCACTTCACTTTTTAAAATCCAGGTCATGTTGTAGGGAAGCGATTGTTCAGACATGGTGTTTGCTTCCATGGAACATCTACCTTATCTTGGGGGAGGCAGTATTTGGAGAAGGAAAAGTCTACTGTTCTGAGCTTATGAAAACTCTTTAATATATTTTTTTTGGTAAACTCTTTGTTTTAGAATAGTTTCAGATTTGCAGAAAATTGTGAACACAGTACAGCATTTTCTGCACTCTCATCTCCCTTCTGTGACATCTTACGTCAGCAGGCGATATTTACCATAATCAATGAACCAGTATGATGTTGCTGTATTATTATTAGACTACAGAGTTCATTCCTTTTTTTTTTTTTTTTTTTTGAGTGTCCCTTTCAGTTCCAGAACATCCCATTCAGCATACGTTTAATTGTTATGTCTCTTTAGGTTCCTCTTGACTGTGGGTAGTTTTTCAGATTGTCTGTGTTTTTGATCATATTGACATTTTTAGGGTCTACTGTTCTGGTATTTGGTAGCATGCATGCATGCACGCTCAGCCACGTCTGATTCTTTGCGACCCCCTGGACTGTAGCCCGCCAGGCTCCACTGTCCACGGGATTCCCCGGGCAAGAATACCGGAGTGGGTAGCCATTCCCTTCTCCAGGGGATCTTCCTGACCTAGGGATCACACCCAGGCCTCCCACATTGCAGGCTGATTCTTTACTGTCTGAGCCAGGGTATCTGGTGTTCTTCACTAAGTCACTTGACAATATATTCTACTTGAATGGTATACACCGTTAAATGACTTACAGCCGTTGCTGTTAAACTTAATCCCCTGGTTAATGCAGCGTTGGCTGGTTTTCCACGGTATCATTACTCTTTCCCCTTTGCTTGCTGTACTTTCTGTAAGGAAGTCAGTATTCTCAGCCCGTACTCGTTCAGTTGGCCATTACACTCTGCCTCACTGAGGACAGCTTCTCCATGAATTATTTGAATTTTTTCACACAGCACATTTGTCTCTTCTCTCTTGGCTGTTCATTTGTTTGTTCATTCATTCCCTCAGTCAATAATTTATAACAGGACAGGCTCATGATGTATATTTTGTACGCTGGGTTCTGAGCCTCACCACTTTATTTTAGTGCTGAGACAGTTCCCTGTTTGCTGTTAGCAGCTCGTCCAGTTGGTGCCTTTGTCCCTTTGACAACTTCCATCTGTGTGTGTGTGTGTGGAGCACTTTGTTCCTTTCTGGCATTCCCTGATCTCGGGCTCATGTTGTGTATTCACTGACCATCTCTTAGAGTTAGTAACTTATCCAGAGATACCTGATTTCTTTTTTTAAAAAAAAACATAGTATTGGAAACCAAGATCTAGTTGCTAGAAGTGTTCTTTGCTACTGAGATGTCATTTCTTCTAGGTGACTCAGAAGATAGAAAAGAGACCTGGGTTAATACACATATCTATAAATGTTTATTCATATACATATGAGTGAAGTGAGTGAGTGAAATCGCTCAGGCAAGAGTACTGGAGTGGATTGCCATTCCCTTCCCCAGGGGATCTTCCCGACCTGGGGATCAAACGCGGGTCTCCTGCATTGTAGACGGACGCTTTACCGTCTGAGCCACACACACATACCTATTTCTATGTATAATTTCTGCATACAGATCAGGATGAGCATGCACCTCTACTGTTGTCTCAACGGTAACTTGTTTCTAAATTGTTCATTCTGGCCTCTTCCCTTTGCTTATCTGTATATTCTACTCCAAAAATGAGAAACGTGACTCCCATCACCCATTATTCATTTATATAACTGCCCAACAGACCCTGATGCTGAGAAAGAGTGAAGGCAAAGGAAGAGGGAGTGGCGACAGCTGAGACGGTTCCAGAGCATCAGCAATCAGTGGACGTCAATCTAAGCAAACCCCGGGAGGCCCCAGAGGACGGAGCAGCCTGGCGTGCTATAGTCCGCGGGGTGGCAGAAAGTCAGACACGACTTAGCGACTGAACAACAAATTCTAGTTCATATATACAGTGGTTTCAGAATGTCTAATATTAAAACTCTTTTCATATGTATCTATTTATTTCAAGTTGTGCATAAATGTCATTATAAAAAGTGATTTTTTCCCTGTGGTTAATCTATAAGCCAATGAGCATAATATATTTGCAGTAAGTCAATAAGAAGTAAATATTTTTGTTTTAATCATTATGTTAACAAGTGTAATTAGTGTATATAGTTTTAAAAACTAGTAACATATGCAAAGAGCCTGAAAATAGCATAAGCCAAGATTATTGTTGGCGAGAACAACATGCAGAATCCCTGCCTCACACTGCCCCGTCCCGCCGCCTACTCTCCAGAGGAAAGCCGTGTTCAGCTTTTTAAGGGTTTCGTGTGTATTGTGTGTGTGTGTGTGTTTACCTCAATACCTCTAAACAATATGCTTATCTGCTTTTTCTTGATATAAACTTAAACCTGGAAATTTATATCCAGTAAGCACTCCTTTTCTGCTGAGATAAGTAATGCTAAGATAGCTAATTGCCTCTTAAATGGATTAACAATCAGTCTTTTTGTGATTAGCCCTATCTATAGCCCTTGCTTTCAAAAACACTACGTACCCTTTCATCACAGCCTCTTAACTTAGATTTGTTATGTTACTGCCACTTGCTCACCGGCTTCCCACATTTCAGTTTGATTAATGTACTTCTCTGTTCCCATCTTCTTCCCTTCCTCCTTGTCGAAAGTCTGGGCCTTTTAAATTAATATTGCAAATTTAGTGGGCTTGTTGAAGAGAGCAGAGTTAAATGCCTTCATTTTATTCACGTATATTTATTTGGAAGTCAGAGGCCAACGTATACATTTCCTTCGGAGCACAGTAAGATATTTTGTAGAATGAGATTATTTTGCTGATTATAAAAGAAGTACATTTTAAGTTAAATAATTAAAATCTTGCAAAAGAAAATTGCAAGTTTCTCTGTTGTACGATCTTCCACCTCCTCCCCAACCAAATTCCATGGCTTAGACCGCTCTTTTTCTGAATTCATTTTTTCCATTGTTATAATGTTTTTATTCACATTTTTTGATGATACATAGAAACCTATTTAGTCTTCTTAAATTGCTGCATATTATTCTGTGGTTTGATTTCCCATAACCTATTAAAAGGGCTTCCCTGGTGACTCAGATGGAGAATCTGCCTGCAGTGCAGTAGACCCAGGTTCGATCCCTGGGTTGTGAATATCCCCCAGGGAAGGGGATCCACTCCAGTATTTTTGCCTGAGAATTCCATGGATAGAGGAGCCTGGCAGGCTAATGTCCATGGGTCGCAAAGAGTCGGACACGACTGAGTGACACTTAAATAGTTGTCAGCCGACTGAGAGGAGCTACCCCATGTTGGAGGTAAGGAGCAGCGGCTGTGCTTTGCTGGAGCAGCTGTGAAGAGATACCCCATGTCCAAGGTAAGAGAAACCCAATAAGACGGTAGGCGCTGAGAGAAGGCATTAGAGAGCAGACAGACTGAAACCATAATCACAGACAGCAGGCCAATCTGATCACACGGACCACAGCTTGTCTAACTCAATGAGACTAAGCCATGCCCGTGGAGCCACCCAAGATGGGCGGGTCATGGTGGAGAGGGCTGACAGAATGTGGTCCACTGGAGAAGGGAATGGCAAGCCACTTCAGTATTCTTGCCTTGAGAACCCCATGAATAGTATGAACAAGCATTGAAGGATGAACTCCCCAGGTCGGTAGGTGCCCCATATAGTACTGGAGATCAGTGGAGAAATAACTCAGGAAAGAATGAAACAATGGAGCCAAAGCAAAAACAAACACCCAGTTGTGGATGTGACTGGTGATAGAAGCAAGGTCTGATGCTATAAAGAGCAATACTGCATAGGAACCTGGAATGTCAGGTCCATGAATCAAGGCAAATTGGAAGTCGTCAAACAAGAGATGGCAAGGGTGAAAGTCGACATTCTAGGAATCAGCAAACTAAAATGGACTGTAATGGGTGAATTTAACTCAGATGACCATTATATCTACTACTGTGGGCAGGAATCCCTCAGAAGAAATGGAGTAGCCATCATGGTCAACAAAAGAGTCTGAAATGCAGTACTTGGAAGCAGTCTCAAAAAGAACAGAATGATCTCTGTTCATCTCCAAGGCAAACCATTCAGTATCACAGTAATCCAAGTCTATGCCCCAACCAGTAATGCTGAAGAAGCTGAAGTTGAACAGTTCTAAGAAGACCTACAAGACCTTATAGAACTAACACCCCAAAAAGATGTCCTTTTCATTATAGGGGACTGGAATGCAAAAGTAGGAAGTCAAGAAACACCTGGAGTATCAGGCAAATTTGGCCTTGGAATGCAGAATGAATCAGGGCAAAGACTAATAGAGTTCTGCCAAGAGAACGCACTGGTCATAGCAAACACCCTCTTCCAACAACACAAGAGAAGACTCTACACATGGACATCACCAGATGGTCAACACCGAAATCAGATTGATTATATTCTTTGCAGCCAAAGATGGAGAAGCTCTATACAGTCAACAAAAACAAGACCAGGAGCTCATGACTGTGGCTCATATCATGAAATTCTTTTTGCCAAATTCAGACTCATATTGAAGAAACTGGAGAAAACCACTAGACTATTCAGACATGACCTAAATCAAACCCCTTATGATTATACAGTGGACGTGAGAAATAGATTTAAGGGACTATATCTGATAGACAGAGTGCCTGATGAACTATGGACGGAGGTTCATGACATTGTACAGGAGACAAGGATCAAGATCATCCCCATGGAAAAGAAATGCAAAAATCAAAATGGCTGTCTGAGGAGGCCTTACAAATAGCTGTGAAAAGAAGAGAAGCAAAAAGCAAAGGAGAAAAGGAAAGATATAAGCTTCTGAATGGAGAGTTCTAAGGAATAGCAAGAAGAGATAAGAAAGCCTGCCTCAGTGATCAATGCAAAGAAATAGAGGAAAACAACAGAATAGGAAAGACTAGAGATCTCTTCAAGAAAATTAGAGATACCAAGGGAACATTTCACACAAAGATGGGCTCGATAAAGGACAGAAATGGTATAGACCTAACAGAAGCAAAGACATTAAGAAAAGGTGGCAAGAATACACAGAAGAACTGTACAAAAAAGATCTTCATGACCCAGATAATCATGATGGTGTGATCACTCACCTACAGCCAGACATCCTGGAATATGAAGTCAAGTGGACCTCAGAAAGCATCACTATGAACAAACCTAGTGGAGGTGATAGAATTCCAGTTGAGCTATTTCAAGAGATGTGTATAAAGGAAGTCAAGAAACACCTGGAGTATCAGGCAAATTTGGCCTTGGAATGCAGAATGAATCAGGGCAAAGACTAATAGAGTTCTGCCAAGAGAACGCACTGGTCATAGCAAACACCCTCTTCCAACAACACAAGAGAAGACTCTACACATGGACATCACCAGATGGTCAACACCGAAATCAGATTGATTATATTCTTTGCAGCCAAAGATGGAGAAGCTCTATACAGTCAACAAAAACAAGACCAGGAGCTCATGACTGTGGCTCATATCATGAAATTCTTTTTGCCAAATTCAGACTCATATTGAAGAAACTGGAGAAAACCACTAGACTATTCAGACATGACCTAAATCAAACCCCTTATGATTATACAGTGGACGTGAGAAATAGATTTAAGGGACTATATCTGATAGACAGAGTGCCTGATGAACTATGGACGGAGGTTCATGACATTGTACAGGAGACAAGGATCAAGATCATCCCCATGGAAAAGAAATGCAAAAATCAAAATGGCTGTCTGAGGAGGCCTTACAAATAGCTGTGAAAAGAAGAGAAGCAAAAAGCAAAGGAGAAAAGGAAAGATATAAGCTTCTGAATGGAGAGTTCTAAGGAATAGCAAGAAGAGATAAGAAAGCCTGCCTCAGTGATCAATGCAAAGAAATAGAGGAAAACAACAGAATAGGAAAGACTAGAGATCTCTTCAAGAAAATTAGAGATACCAAGGGAACATTTCACACAAAGATGGGCTCGATAAAGGACAGAAATGGTATAGACCTAACAGAAGCAAAGACATTAAGAAAAGGTGGCAAGAATACACAGAAGAACTGTACAAAAAAGATCTTCATGACCCAGATAATCATGATGGTGTGATCACTCACCTACAGCCAGACATCCTGGAATATGAAGTCAAGTGGACCTCAGAAAGCATCACTATGAACAAACCTAGTGGAGGTGATAGAATTCCAGTTGAGCTATTTCAAGTCCTGAAAGATGATGCTATGAAAGTGCTGCACTCAATATGCCAGCAAATTTGGAAAACTCAGCAGTGGCCACAGGATTGGAAAAAGTCACTTTTCATTCCAATTCCAAAGAAAGGCAATGCCAAAGAATGCTCAAACTACCACACAATTGCACTCATCTCACACGCTAGTAAAGTAATGCTCAAAATTCTCCAAGCCAGGCTTCAGCAATATGTGACCGTGAACTTCCAGATGTTCAAGCTGGTTTTAGAAAAGGCAGAGGAACCAGAGATCAAATTGCCAACATCCGCTGGATCATGGAAAAAGCAAGAGAGTTCCAGAAAAACATCTACTTCTGCTTTATTGACTATGCCAAAGCCTTTGACTGCTTGGATCACAATAAACTGTGGAAAATTCTGAAAGAGATGGGAATACCAGACCACCTGACCTACCTCTTGAGAAACCTGTATGCAGGTCAGGAAACAACAGTTAGAACTGGACATGGAACAACAGACTGGTTCCAAATAGGAAAAGGAGTACATCAAGGCTGTATATTGTCACCCTGCTTATTTAACTTCTATGCAGTGTACATCACGAGAAATGCTGGACTGGAAGAAACACAAGCTGGAATCAAGATTGCCAGGAGAAATATCAATATGCAGGTGACACCACCCTTATGGCAGAAAGTGAAGAGGAGCTAAAAAGCCTCTTGATGAAAGTGAAAGAGGGGAGTGAAAAAGTTGGCTTAAAGCTCAACATTCAGAAAACGAAGATCATGGCATCTGGTCCCACCACTTCACGGCAAACAGATGGGCAAACCATGGAAGCAGTGTCAGACTTTATTTTTGTGAGCTCCCACATTACTGCAGGTGGTGATTGCAGCCGTGAAATTAAAAGACGCTTACTCCTTGAAAGGAAGGTTATGACCAACCTAGATAGCATATTCAAAAGCAGAGACATTACTTTGTCAGCAAAGGTCCATCTAGTCAAAGGTATGGTTTTTCCTGTGGTCATGTATGGATGTGAGAGTTGGACTGTGAAGAAAGCTGAGTGCCAAAGAATTGATGCTTTTGAACTGTGGTGTTGGAGAAGACTCTTGAGAGTCCCTTGAACTGCAGGGACATCCAACCAGTCCATCCTAAAGGAAATCAGTCCTGGGTGTTCTTTTGAAGTAATGATGCTAAAGCTGAAGCTCCAGTACTTTGGCCACCTCATGTGAAGAGTTGACTCATTGGAAAAAAGGAAATAATGAAGACCCAATGTATAACTGTTACTCATAGAATATATAGTATATATTTTTTAAAAAATCACATTTTCTAAGAATTGATGCTTTTGAACTGTGGTGTTGGAGAAGACTCTTGAGAGTCCCTTGAACTGCAGGGACATCCAACCAGTCCATCCTAAAGGAAATCAGTCCTGGGTGTTCTTTTGAAGTAATGATGCTAAAGCTGAAGCTCCAGTACTTTGGCCACCTCATGTGAAGAGTTGACTCATTGGAAAAAAGGAAATAATGAAGACCCAATGTATAACTGTTACTCATAGAATATATAGTATATATTTTTTAAAAAATCACATTTTCTGAGCTTGTGTGGTACAGTGACATTTTTTGCAAAAGATCTTTTCCTAAAGAGTGAGCATGATTCCAACTCACACAGTTTAAGTTTGTATTTCAAGTAGGAGTAAAAGTAAAATGCACAGGAGTATATTCTCAAATCTCGTAAATCAACAGCTATTTTAGCATTCTTTATAAAAATGTTTCTTTAACTTTTCACACTATAAGCACTAATATTTCATGCAATGATACAGCAGCAACACAGCACATCCCTGTGGTTACTTAAACCTCCTCGTGGCGTTTCTATCATACCTACTATTGATTTTCCAGCATTAGCACAGAACTACCACCCCTTATTGGAAGCTTGGAATGCATTATTATAGAATCTGAAAAGAGTTTACATTGTAACAGCCTTGATAAACTGTAAAGGACTTCCCAGGTGGCACAGTGGTAAAGAATCCACCTGCCAATGCAGGAAATGTGAGTTTGATCCCTAGGTAGGGGAGATTGCCTGGAGAAGGAATTGGCAACTCATTCTGGTATTCTTGCCCAGGAAATCCCATGGACAGAGGAACCTGGCAAGCTACAGTCCATGGGCTCCCAAAGAGTTAGACATGACTGAGTGATACACACACGTGTAAAATAATAGCAAAGGAGTCATGGATTAATTCCTGGGTGTTCATTTAACAAACACATTTTGTACAGTAGTTTAAAGGTTGGCGGTCATTTCTGGGTACCAGCTAGAAAATGGAGTGATCTTGGAGCAAGTATGGAAACCAGGCTTGTGATTCAATCTGTCAGCATTGAAATCAGATTGTACTGTTTCTCGCCTCCTTGAAAAATGACTCTGTAATTTAACAGTTTAGATTTTAAACATCTAATGAAAGTGTGGGCACTGAAAGCTTAAGAAATCTGGTCTTGACTCGTCAGTTGTTCAAATGCAACAGTATGTTCTCCAGTTCTTGAGACACTAGAGTAAGAAAAAAAAAAAAATCAGTGGAAGTGACCAGCGTGGATCGTCTCGGGACCCAGTGCTGCTGGGCCGTGAATGACTATTCACGTTATGTCCTTCCAGCATGGTGATACAGAGCCAGTGATGTCGTACAGAAAGTAACTAAAATAGATTTTGTAAAGACTCTGATGCTGGGAGGGATTGGGGGCAGCAGGAGAAGGGGATGACCGAGGATGAGATGGCTGGATGGCATCACTGACTCGATGGACATGAGTCTGAGTGAACTCTGGGAGTTGGTGATGGACAGGGAGGCCTGGCGTGCTGCGATTCATGGGGTCGCAGAGAGTCGGACACGACTGAGCGACTGAACTGAACTGAAGTGTATTTGGGGGAGTAATATATAGTCATGTGCTCATTTGTGTACAGCTCTCTGCGACCTTATGAACTGCAGCCTGCCAGGCCCCTCTGTTCATGGGATTCTCCAGGCAAGAATACTGCTCTAGTTTTAATGTAATTTTTTTGTGAATATACATCAGTTTAAAGTTGTATTGAATTTTTAAGCTTAAATTCTTTTTTTTTTTTTTTAAAGACTTGGGTAATGGCAACTAAAACATTTTCACCAAAGCAGTCACCATTCCTTTGGGAAATCAGTTTTCAAAAACACATTTCTGTATTTTTCCCACCTACCTATTTAGTGGAAAAAGGCAACCACTATAAGAACAGAAAAGATTGTTATTTGAAAACGTTCTCTGGGTCCATTTTCCTGCAGGAAATTGTGAGTTATGACTAATTTCTGATTACTTAAGAAAAAGTCACTTCTTTAAATAACTTATGATAACATCCTTTAGCAGGCAACTTCAAATGATGTTTTCTGGGAAGTTTTAGGGGACAACTTACTTTTCTTGCTTAACATAGTTTTTCTTTTTTCCCCATTTACTCTTATCAATAACATGTGATATATTTTCCACATGAGATATTATAAATTCTCTGTACATTTATTTGGAGATTTTGCTTTAAGGATCAAAAAAATCACATCAATGTTTTATGTTATGCTTTCAAGATTCTGTACCGAGTACCGTGTGTGTTCAATTGTGCCACCTCATGCGAAGAGTTGACTCATTGGAAAAGACCCTGATGCTGGGAGGGATTGGGGGCAGGAGGAGAAGGGGACGACCAAGGATGAGATGGCTGGGTGGCATCATGGACTCAATGGACATGAGTCTGAGTGAACTCCGGGAGTTGGTGATGGACAGGGAGGCCTGGCGTGCTACGATTCATGGGGTCGCAAAGAGTCAGACATGACTGAGCGACTGAACTAAACTGAACTGGGGTCCTCAAAAAATTTTCAATATAATCAAAAAGTTGATGCATTACAGGCAGATTTGGAGAGGACGGGAGGGCTGGGGATGCGGAATGTGGCCATTGAATAGCAGCCTATTTGATGGTGGCTGATTACAACGTGCAGATACCATGACGAGCTGGCTGATTACTGGCCAAATTGGGCTTTTGTGGCCACAAACTGTGCGTGTACTCAGTCACATCTGATGGTACCAGCCCCAGGGATTGTACCCTGCCAGGCCCCTCTGTCCATGGGATTTCCCAGGCAAGAATACTGGAATGGGTTGTCACTTCCAGCTCGCAGGGATCTTTCCAACCCGGGGATCAAACCTGAGTCTCCTGTGTCTCTTGCATTCGCTGGACCACTGGGGAAGCCCTGAAAGTCTGAAGATGCAAAATTTAATTGAGATTTGAGTGTGATTACAGTCCCATCACCTTTCTTCTCCGGCTTCTAAATTTTAACCAGTGTCTCCATAGTTCAAAGTTATTATCTAATTTGTGCTGAAAATAAGGTTTTCAATGGTTGGGTTGTGTTAATAACTAATGCAACACATTGCAAAGAGCAGGCTGGGTTCTCAGTTGACCTGCAGATTCTAAAATACAAACATATCAAAATGCACTTTTACAGGGGTGAGAAAACCATTTTGCATTTTTCTTTCTCATTTTGATCAATCTGAAAGAAGTGAAAATATTCCTTAGTCATCATATCGGAGATTTTCTAAGAAATGCTAGTTTTTGGCATTCTCTTCAGTATACATTGCATAATAAGGCATAATCATAGAGAAAATTTTCAAAAATCATAGGTTCTTTTGAAAATTCCCTTTCTGTGTTCTTCTCTGGAATGAAATACTAATTGCCTTCTTACTGCTTTTCTTTTCTCTCCATGTGTAGAAGATTTTTTCTTTTATCTTCCACAACAGTGAATACTTTTGCTCTTTTTTTAATTTTAATTTTTACTTTATTTTACTTTACAATACTGTATTGGTTTTGCCATACATTGACATGAATCCGTCTCGGGTGTGCAAAAATTGAGTTTTCTTATCATTTGTCCTCAAAATGAATAATTCTCCTCTTAAGTCCCTAAGGAAGTGAATTCACGCATGTTCTACCTCTAGTGAGTTTCTTTTACTCCTTCTTGAAATTTAAGTTTTCTCTTCTGTTTTTTTTACTCAGAGGTAATCTTTGTTTTACTATGCCTCCCCTAAGAGTCAAATTGATGACTTTTAAAGTATGATTTTTTCATTTCTTGATAAATTCATAAGGCAACATTAGGACTTAAAGTTACAATTGTAATATTCTCATCAATATCTTCTTTTAGGACTTTCTGCAAGTAATGACCTCTGCAGACCGTCACAGAGTTGGCCCATTTTTCTCTCCTCCTGGCACTCCTTAATTTATATTGCTAAAATACACATAAACTACATGTTTAACAAACATAAATGGCTTTTGTTAAAAAATTGAAAATATCCCCTTTCCTGCATGATTGTTAAACTTATATGACCAATCAGCTCGTAATGGCTGAGTAAACAGTGAGCCTATTTTTGGAGGCTTCCTGGGAGATTACAGCTTTATTTCCAATTTTGCTCTGATTTGTGTGTTGACTAGTGAGCACAACTGTTCTGCCTGGCTCCCTCACTCTTATACACAGATATTCATTCATTCATGAAGTAAGTATTGAATACCCATTATATGCCAGGCACTGGACTATCTCTCCTGGTGACTCAGACAGTAAAGAATCTGTCTGCAATGCAGGAGACCTGGGTTCAGTCCCTGGGTCAGGAAGATTCCCCTGGAGAATGGAACTGCTCCCCTCTCCAGAATTCTTGCCTGGAAAACTCCATGAACAGAGGAGCCTGGTGGGCTACAGTTCATGGGGTCACAAAGAGTCAAACGCACTGGACAGGCTGGACAGAAGCAGTTAACTAGAGTGATCTCGTTCCCCACCCCCACCCGCACAACCACCCCATGGGGCTAATAGGTTTATTTAGGGGTCAGTCTTAAACCAATACATGATCTGTATAGCTGAGCACACTCCGGTTTCCACTGTAGCGTGATGCAAGTCCCTTACCCTGATTGCCATCCGTTTTCTTATTTCTTATAAATAACGGTAATTACTCGCACCACTTACTGAGAGGCTGCAGTTTGCCAGGGACTTGCTTAGCAGTCTTTTAGTTGCCTTGGCTCATCTGGTCCCCCAGACACCCACTGATGGACTATCCCTGTGTGCATTCTACATGGGGAAACTGAGTCCCAGAATGGCTGTCATCGCCCAAGCAAACTGGAACTAAAGTCGACTCCGGCTGGTCTGACACCTGCACCGTGGCGCTGCTGGAGCCTGAGTCGGTTCACGCTCTCTTCCCTCTACTACCAGGTAAAGGACCGCTCTTGTGTATAACAGAGACCTTCTCCCGCAATCAGTTCAAAGATCGTTTTGTTTTACCTCTTCCCAAACCATTAATATGAGTTTTGGATAGCTCATCATTTATTTACTTTGTTCCTTTTTTTTTTTTTTTAGACTTTTTGTTTTGTGTTGGGGTATGGCCTGCTAACAATGCTGTGATAGTTTCAAGTGAACAGCGAAGGGACCCCAGTCATACATACACACGCATCTATTTCCAAACACCCCTCCCAGCCAGGCTGCCACACAGCGCTAACACCCCTCCCAGCCAGGCTGCCACACAGCGCTGAGCAGACGTGTGCTATCAGCAGGTCCTTGTTGGTTACCCAGTTTAAATATAGGCATCTGTGTTGGGGGGCCGCACACTTACCAGCTCTCCTTCCCCCATCCTTCCCCTTGGCAACCATAAATTCATTCTGTGCTTCTTTACTCAGTCAATCAGCATATGTGCTGGTGCTGAGTAGCTTTTATGATACCCATGCCTGGCTGTGACTTGCTTACTCACTGGCTCAGGACAGTGTATAACTCAACAAAGGTCAGTCGGGAGGGCCACAGCAGCCGTCCCATGCCTTCCCTGGGAGATTCTGAGAAAGAGGTGTTCTCTTTCAACCACAGTTTCCACACTGGGGTGATTTAAGCCTGAAACTGGCTTCCTGACCTCGTGTAAGATGTCTCGTGCAGGGTGATCTGTGATGCCCTCTTAGGAGCTGCAGAGAGAGGTGGCTGGGATTAGAAGAGGCCAAGAAATCATCACCAGCTGACTTGCAGCATGGATGCTTCTACAGCCTCGCTGTAGATGTGCGTTAGTAACAGATGGACTCTCTCTGCTTAGCTAGCGTTTTCTTGGCTTGAGAGCATAGGCAGTCCCACAAGGCAGGGAAACCATTTCTGTATGAATGCAGAGACAGAGAGCCTGGGCCTGGGGGAGGTCTGGCTCCTTGAAAGCTGTGTTAGCGGTAATAAAGAGACAAAGGAAACTGGAGACACAAGAGGAGGCCTTGATTGACACCAGCTCCCCCCAGTTTTCCAGGGCCCCCACAAGTGATGCATAGATGCGTGTAGCGATGAGGGTCTGTCAGACTGTCAAAGGAAATGTCATCTGCAACTCAGTGTGGAAAGCTGTACAGCTAAGAGAACACACTTGGGATGCGATATCCATATCCAGGTTGGCATTAAATCAAAGCATGTTAGAGGAGACTGCACAGAAGAGAGGCCAGTCTGAGCGATGACAGTTTCTCTGGGTTCCCAACCAGCCACGAAACCGAGGAAATTCATATCAGCTTTGGGGAGAATTCATCTGTTGATTCAAAAGCAACTTCCAAGCTGTCTTTGGTACATGACAGCTGGAAGAAATTGTCTCCTCAAATCGGTGTTTCAAATGCAGGCACTCACCGGACTGGTTAAGGAGGCAAGGAGGGTAAAGGACATGAAGATGCAGAGACCCATGAAATGAGGGGCAGGCGGACTGCGAGGAGACCTGATGGCAGAACCAGGCGAGCTTCAGGGGCTCCTGGAGGTGCCTCTGCAGGCTGCAGACACGCCGACCGCCGTAGGATGCAGTTCCCCCCATATCAGCTCTGACAGGTTCAGGCTTGATCCAAAGCCATGTTCTTAAGCTGGATCATTACTTTTATTTCTTAAAGCATTGGCACAACTCAGGAAAAAGTAGATACTCTCTAGTATTTCTAAATCTAGAAATTTACATGAAAATGTGCCGATTTTCCCTTTAAAATCAGTGTCCCCAAGAGTGTAGGGACAGAGCATGGCAGTGGTGGCCTGCGGGCTTTTGTAGTGTTGCCTCGTAATTACCGCCCTACAAGACCTGGCTCGGTGGTAAAAGAACCCACCTGCCAGGGCAGGAGAGGCAAGAGACTCTGATTTGATCCCTGGGTCTTCCTGGGAAGGAAATGGCAACCTGCCCCAGTATTCTTGCCTGCAGAATCTCGTGGACAGAGGAGCCTGGCAGGCTACAGTCCATGGGGTTGCAAAGAGTTGGACATGGCTAAAACAAAGCAAAAAAAGAGCTCCTGCAGAGCATTGGAACCTGGGTTATAGTCATAAAGTAAACAACGATTTTTAAAAACTTTATCTCTGAAACACTGTGCCTTGAGCGGGTATAGAGCAGCCTCAGAGCTGAGTTACTCCCGTGCCCTGTGCGCTCCTGGTGTTGGCTCAGCTGCACTCCTGTCTCTAATGTTCTTCTTCCTCAGCCTGGATTATCCTAGGGGAGCAAAATGGCCAGAATGTTACTGCAACTCATAACCACACACCTTCATCATCATCAGAGGAGAAAATGACTTCTCTCATAGCTTTGCAAAGTGGTCACACTCTGTTTTTAGAATCCAGTCAGTAAAGCTCTTTTAATGTGGCAGTGGCCCATATTAGGATAAACGCCCCTTCCTGAACTTTCCTGTGGTTTTGGGAAGGTCATGTAATGCTTTGCTTATGCGTGGGTTCTAGAACTATTGGAATAGGGAAGGGCGAATCGAAATTCCTTCCGTTCTAATCAAACCAATCTGCAAAGTGTTCAAAGGGCTACCTCCAAAGCACGTGGCTCCTTCATGGGAGGCATTGGCTTAGTTTCCCACTCCTGCCATAACAATTAACCACAAGATCAGCACCGTAAAATAACATGTATAATAAATAAATAACATTAATAATCTCACAAGCCTGCAAGTTGGATGTATTGGCCAGCACAGCTGGGCTGGTGCTCTGATAGTCTCACAAGGTCAAAGCCAAGGTGAGGACAGCTGTGTTATCTTGTCTGGAGCTCTGGGATGAATCTACTTCCAGTCTTGTTCAATGTGCTGACAGGCTTCAGTTACCCATAGTTATGGAGCTGAGATTTCCGTTTCCTCGCTATTGTCAGCCAGGGCTTATTCTCAGCTTTGAGAGGCTGCCTGTATTCCTTGGCTCCTGGCTCCAGTTTCCTGTCTGCAAAGCCAGAGCCAAGGTCAAATCTTGATTTGCTTGAATCTCTTTAAACAGAAGTTTCTGTGGAGAACAGAAACACATGCTCATTTGCAATGCATTGATGCCTATGTGCAGATAGGTGGTTTATTCTCAGAGAAGAACTAACAAGAAGTTATATACACATTAACTCTCATCACATATATATTCAACTTTCACATTGCTCATGGGGTTCTCAAGGAAATTGCTCCAGAAGAGAATCAGAGTAGTGCTAATAGCAACAACAGAACCCGGGCCTCCTGCATTGCAGGCAGATTCTCTACTGTCTGAGCCTCCAAGGAAGCCTCACAAGCAAGAAAGCAAATATTAATACTAACATTTTGCTTCTCTGGTTAAAGAGAGAAAGTACCCCTGCTTCTCACAGAAATGGATGACGTCCTTGATGAATTCCTGCACTTTGATTTATACCTGTCACATTGTAGGTGAGGGCTTCCCTGGTGGCTCAGATGGTAAAGAGTCTGCATGCAGTGCGGGAGACCTGGGTTCCATCCCTGGGTTGAAAAGATCCCCTGGAAGAAGGCTTGGCAACGCACTCCAGGATTCTTGCCTGGAGAATCCCCATGGACAAGGACCTCAGTGGGCTATAATCCATGGGTCGCAAAAAGAGTTGAACATGACTCAGTGATTAAACAAGTTCAGTTCTGTATACTGGGGAAGTCATTTACATGCTCACAGCAGACGATTCTCCTCCCTGCTCTGCCAAAAGTGAAAATAATAACCAGAGTGGATTACACTGCACAGATATTTGTTTTTTTCCTCTAAAAGACATTTAAAGACAGTAAGACGGGCTGGCATGGTATTCTCCCACTGTACTGGTCAGGATTCTCCCGAGAAACAGAACTGATAGGAAATACAGCAATTAGCTCAAGTGGTTATGGGGGCTGAGAGGTCCACGAGCTGCTGTTTGCAAGTTGGAGAAATAGGAGCGCCAAGAATATAATTCGGCACAAGCCTAAAGGTCTTGTGAATAATGTTTAGTAAACGTTCTATGCATCACCAATAACTCAATGTTTCTGTCAAGAGAAAGTGACAACAATTACTGCGTCTACTATGTGGCAGGTACTTTTCTAAACTATTTATGTGAATAAACTCAAGTTAATAAAAGTAAAGATGTTGTCCCATATTACAGAGTTGGGCATTGTGGAGATAAGTAACTTTCCCACATCCACGCAGTGATTTCAGGGGGAAAACAGGGTCTGAGTCAGAGGGGTTCCGAGGTGCACAGCTCCTGCTGACCGTCGAGTAGTGCTGCTCAGTAAGTTAGGCATAACTTGTGTGTGGGTTTTTAAAGTAAAACACAGAAATTACTAGATTTGCAAATAGATTGTATTAAAGAGAAGGACCGGCATATAGATTATTTTCTTAATTTCTCACACACATGTTTTTGTGGATGGTGATGTTGATGGGTATTTTGCCCTCCTTATTATTTAAATACATACATGAGTAATTTGAATATATTTTTAGGGGATTCCCATATTGAAAGGATTACTAAAGGCCAAACTTTGAGGAGCACCTTTAAAGTAAAAGGTTCCGTTTCTTTGTTTTCTCCAGTGGAGGGAGTGGACACCTGTATGTTGGCTAATGTGCGAATGCGGTGCCAACAGCTGATGGGCATTTTGTTTGCTGTTTTTAACCTGTTCTGTTCAGGGGCCCTTGTAGTATATTTTCTTCTAGAAAAAGAACCTATAAATAATCTGGGATTTTGATATTTAGAGAATCTCTGGTCATTTATTTTGGGGAAAAGTGTTATGTTATTGATATTTTCAACATTTATGCATAACATAAAGTGATGAATACCTGTACTTTTCTGGGAAATTGGAGCTTCATAAATATTTTGAACAGTGTGGAGCCTACTTCCTCCCACATGCATAGATGTCCATACCTTACCAGGAGGCACCAGATATGGTATAAGCATGCTGTAAACCCTGCATGTAACCATATGGAAGCCGCTTTGGTTGGGCCAGGTCTTGGTTGCAGCCTGTGTGATCTAGTTCCCTGACCAGGGATCAAACCCAGGCCCCCTGCACTGGGAGCACAGAGGCTCCGTCACTTGGCCACCAGGGAAGCCCCTGAGTATAAATTCATGGAGAATAATGAGACAAGCGCTGACTTGGAACACAGTGTGCCATCACCTTGTCTTTTCAAATGACCATTGAGTAAAAATCCAATAGGTGTGCACAGAGAATTACAGGAAAACAAGATCAATTGCTAACATCTTGTCACTTTCTCTCTTAAATTTTTTTCTGTAGTACATGAATTACAATGATAAGAAATGCATTTTAACGGATTTTTTAATCTTTCCACATTTGATGTGCCTAAAGATTAATTCATTTACAATGCCTTTTCTTCTTCCTAATTTCATTCTCTCTCTCATCAGTGTTAGACTTATTATATTTCCATCTCTTTTCTGGGCACTTATTGGTCATTTTGTTTTGGAAACTATAAAATACAGTCACAAGTTTAGATTGCTGAGGAAAAGGAGTTGATACTTTAGTGATTTCTATTGTTTGAAGAGAATTGATTAAATAGATGAATTATAAGTAGCAGTGTATGTCCCTTTTTGAATTCATCAGAGAAATACATGTATGGCTCATAGCAGGGAAGGAAGCTGCAAAGATAGTCCATCACGCTTTAAGTGCTAAGTCACAATACTTACCACCTTCCCTCTTAAGTGAAGTATGAAAGTCGCTCAGTCATGTCTGACTCTTTGCGACCTCATGGACTTTAGTCTGCCAGGCTCCTCTGTCCATAGAATTCTCTAGACAAGAATACTGGAGTGGGTTGTCATTCCCTCCTCCAGGGGATCTTCCCAACACAGGGATCAAACCCAGCTCTCCCACACTGCAGGCGGATTCTTTACCATGTGAGCCACCAGGGAAGCCCTATATTAAGTGGTTTCTAAAGGAAAAGGAGTACGTCAGGGCTGTGTATTGTCACTCTGCTTATTTAATTTCTATGCAGAGTACATCATGAGAAGCGCTGGGCTGGAAGAAGCACAAGTTGGAATCAAGATTGCTGGGAGATATATCAATAACCTTAGATAATGCAGATGATACCACCCTTATGGCAGAAAGTGAAGAGGAAATAAAAAGCCTCTTGATGAAAGTGAAAAAGTTGGCTTAAAGCTCAACATTCAGAAAACGAAGATCATGGCATGTGGTCCCATCATTTCATGGGAAATAGATGGGGAAACAGTAGAAACAGTGGTTGACTTTATTTTGGGGGGCTCCAAAATCACTGCAGATGGTGATTGCAGCCATGAAATTAGAAGAGCTTTCTCCTTGGAAGGAAAGTTATGAGCAACCTAGATAGCATATTCAAAAGCAGAGACATTACTTTGCCAACAAAGGTCCATCTAGTCAAGGGTATGGTTTTTCCTGTGGTCATGTATGGATGTGAGAGTTGGACTGTGAAGAAAGTTGAGTGCCAAAGAATTGATGCTTTTGAACTGTGGTGTTGGAGAAGACTCTTGAGAGTCCCTTGGACTGCAAGGAGATCCAGCCAGCCCATTCTAAAGGAGATCAGCCCTCTGTGTTCTTTGGAAGGAATGATGCTAAAGCTAAACTCCAGTACTTTGACCACCTCATGCGAAGAGTTGACTCATTGGAAAAGACTCTGATGCTGGGAGGGATTGGGGGCAGGAGGAGAAGGGGACGACAGAGGATGAGATGGCTGGATGGCATCACTGACTCGATGGACGTGAGTTTGAGTGAACTCTGGGAGTTGGTGATGGACAGGGAGGCCTGGCGTGCTGCGATTCATGAGGTTGCAGAGTTGGACATGACTTGAGCGACTAAACTGAACTGACATGACCAGTGACCATTTCTTGGACAGAGTGCATTGATTGGGTATAGATGTCTGCTGTCCTGTTAACGGGCGAGCACAGTGATGTTATTGATACAATCACATGTCATCTGTGTCAGTGCACATGATTTGCAAAAGTGTTCTTTCTTGATACAAATGTATCTCAGATAAAGTAAGGAAACAGACATTGGCTTTAGACATTCAGGGTTCAAGTTGTATCTTCACCATACACTTGATGTCTATGATGTTGGGGAGTTTATTTGCCTGTGCTTCAGGATGCCAGTCATCAACCTCAGAACAATTGCTCCTTCTTCTTAAGGAAACCATGACTATGGATGTAAGATATAGCTTACTATGAGTACATGATGATTATATATCGAGAATCCTTTATTGAACAAATGCTAAGTTTCAAGTTTTGTCTCAATACTTCATAGTGTGTATGCATTTCTAACATGTATTCCAGTCTATAAAATTTTTTAAAATAAGAACTGATAATACCAAACTATATACTAAGTCTACAAGTAAATTGTGTAATTTTTTTCTCTACTTATTTGTTTAAATGAGTAGTTATCAGTGAATTTCAGCTTCAACAACCCGATCACTTAAGCAAATTAATAATCAAAATGATAGAAAATGAACAAAAGCATGAACTTCATGAAAATGACAACCCTAAAAAAAAAACCACCCTTTTTCTCTAGAGAACCAATCAGAGAACACCAGAAAAAGCCACTGGTCCTTCCTTTTAAGACTGCACAGATTTGCTTAAGAGCTATGCCTACCCTTTAAAAGAGTTGACACTTGACATTTCCCCAGGTTATGAGTAATTTTGGTAATAAAGCTGTAGGGAAATTGAATTTGTCAGCATGTTAAATGAATTTGTCTCTCTGAATGTAATAAACCATGCTGGTGGAATGGATGATAATCTCAAGCATACTTTTCTAATTTATCAGAAAGTTATTAAAACACTTAAAAAACTTTTATTCTTCTGTTTGTTACCAAGTGTCAAATTTAAAACTTTATATAAAATCAAGCATATTTTTGGATCTCTTCCTGAGTCTCAGATTTATGAAGTAAGAGTGTGTTATAGCCATTTCTACTTAAATGTGATGTTTTGCTATGGATGTCTTCAAACTCTCCTGCCATTTGTGTTTTGATATATTTCTACTTGATATACTATGATATATCTTGTTAAATGATATATTTTGTGTAAGTTGCAAGTTTAATTCACTTTTGGAGTTAAGACACTTGAAGGTCTGATTTTTGAAATAAGGTGTCTATTTGCAAACACTTCTATTTTTGCCTTAACACTAGTGGAAAATGCAAGTAACATGAGTTCCAGGGGAAGACTAACAAGCATACTCATTGAGTGCCAGACATATTTAGAGTGTTTTACATCAATGGATTTGTTTAATCCTTACAACAATCCTAGGTAATAAGCAATTATTATCATTCCCCTTTGAATAATAGATGAGCAAACTGATAGAGGAGTTAAGTAACTTGCCCAAGGTTACAACTCGGAGGGTTTCAGAGTTAGAATTCAAATCCAAAACTTTGGAGCCAGAATAGGACATTTTACTCCTAAGCCATGTTCACCCTTAACTCACGTATCCACCACAGATAGCGCGAAGGACTTGAGTTGTAGCTGAAGTGTATTATTTTTATTTTTTTAATTCTATTTTTAAATTTATGGCTGTTCTGGGTCTTTGCTGCTGGGAGGGCTCTTCTGTAGTTGCAGAGTGGGGGCCGCTCTCCTGTTGCAGTGTGTGGTGTATTATTAAAAAATAAAGTTAAATAAATGGAAGGAAATACTGTAAGCTGTTAAGATGTTAATCTGGCAGAGGATAAGTGGGTGCTTGATATGTTATTTTTTAACATCGACTGTTTGAAATGTTTCATAATGAAGATGTTGACAAGCTAAGTTTCATACAGATGGGGAGTCGTCTATGATTAGGTGGGCTTGAGCACAGTCAGTGTGGGGGGAGAGCAGTTTAGGCGAGGTGGCGTGTGCAGGCCTTCTTGGCCGAGTTTTGTAAATAGGAAGGTGGCCGCTGGGATCGCATGCTGCTGCATCGCTGTTCAGTCGCCAAGTCATATCTGACTCTTTGCGACCCCGTGGACGGCAGCACACCAGGCTTCCTTGTCCCTCACCATCTCCCAGAGTTTGACCAAGTTCATGTCTGTTGAATCGGTGATGCCATCCAACCATCTCATCCTCTGTTGTCCTCTTTGCCTTCTGTATTCAGTCTTTCCCAGCATCTGGGTCTTTTCCATTGAGTTGAGTAGTGAAGCTTCAGAATCAGTCCTTCCAGTGAGTATTCAGGACTGATTTCCTTTAGGATGGACTGATTTGATCTCCTTGCAGTCCAAGGTACTCTCAAGAGTCTTATCCAGCACCACAGTGTGAAAGCATCAATTCTTCAGTATTTTGCCTTCTTTATGGCCCAACTCTCTCATCTGTACATGCCTACTGGAAAGACCATAGAATATAAGTTAAATAAGCAGGGTGACAATATACAGCCTTGACATACTCCTTTCCCAATTTGGGACCAGTCTGTTGTTCCAGTTCTAACTGTTGCTTCCTGACCTGCATACAGATTTTTCAAGAGGCAGGTCAGGTGGTCTGCTATCCCCATCTCTTTCAGAATTTTCCATAGTTTATTGTGATCCACACAGTGAAAGGTAGGTATTCAAGTTTGATTATCATTACTAATTATCAATATATCTACTGATGGCAGAGTCCTTGCTCTGGGCTTTGAAGAATAAACTTGTGAACAGCATAGAGAATTACTCCAAGCTGAGAGTGGTATAAAAAAGCTTGTGAGATTAATGAGATAAAGTCTTTCTTTTCAAGTAAAATGATAATTGGATTTCACAAGTCATCAAAACGTCTTAAAGAACGATTTTAAAGACTATCAAGCAAGACAAGAGCACTTGTCCTATTGGTGGACAGAGGCAAAGGCAAGGAGACATCTTTCTTCAAGCCCAGATCGGCCTGGAGACTAACGCGAGGGCTTTAAGGGAAAGAAAGGCCCACGCTCCTGTGAAAGCCCCTTGAGTGAGCGGGAGGCGTGCAGGCTGCTGCGCTCTCCCGAAGCCTGGGAGGAATGAAGCGTTGGCTGTTAAGAGAAAGATGATGCAGAAATGCCCATACATGCAAAAAAGTGAGGGTGGTCAGGCAGATGGCTACCAACCCCAGTTACTTTCAAGTCACTTCTCAACTACGTAAACTGCGTTGGTACAATTGCCTGCCTGTCTGGTCTCGGGAGACCGTTATTGCCAGATTAGCTATTTGGAGCCTGCCCTCTTGCCTCTGTTGTCCTGGAGAATGAAGCCTCTTCTTGAACGTGGTCCTCCCCCCAAAATGCTGAAACTTGAGAATAGGTGCTACCCCTCTCACGTGTTGAATGGGAACAGCCGGTGGAGCTTCACTGTTCCTTTTCTCTAAAATGTGCGCATAACTCCTGGAAGCTATTCTTGAGATCTACTCCCCCACACGCGGAATAGTGCTAAGGCTGCTTATTGCAGCACTGCATATCAGAGCAAAGGGATGGAAATGATTTAAATTCTCATCCATGGGAGACAAGTTACATGAGGCAAAATGGAATACTATGCTGCAATAAAAAAAGAATGAGGAAGTGCTTATTTCACTGATATGACACAATCTCCAAAATACACTGTGAAATAGAAACAGACAAAATAAAGCACACAGCACAGAAATTGCTTGCATATTCAGAATAACTCTGGAAATACACGGGAGAAATTTTAAGATAGGTTTTTCTCCTAAGCAAGAACTAGGGTCACTTGAAATAGGATTAGGAGATTCAACACCCTTTTGTACTTTATGTATCATGGCAAGTATTGTTTTTTTTTAAGTAAATAGGGTATTTAAAAGGTTAAATAATGCTATGCTATGCTAAGTCACTTCAGTCGTGTCCGACTCTGTGCGACCCCACAGACAGAAGCCCACCAGGCTCCCCCGTCCCTGGGATTCTCCAGGCAAGAACACTGGAGTGGGTTGCCATTTCCTTCTCCAGTGCATGAAAGTGAAAAGAGAAAGTGAAGTCGCTCAGTCGTGTCCGACCCTCAGCGACCCCACGGACTGCAGCCTTCCAGGCTCCTCCGTCCATGGGATTTTCCAGGCAAGAGTACTGGAGTGGGGTGCCATTGCCTTCTCCAGGTTAAATAATATCCCCCCAAAATAAAATACATAATTATCGTATTAATGTATCTTTCCAGCATTTTCTAAATTTAAGTATAGTTGATTTACAAGGTTGAGCCAATCTCTGCTGTACAGCAAACTGACTCAGTCACACACGTACAGACGTTCGATTTTTCTCTGTAATTTATTTTCGGCCGTATTGGTCTCTGCTGCTGTGTGAGGGCTTTTCTCTAGTTGCGGCGAGCGGCGGCTGTCTTCGTGGCCGTGTGGCTCCCCTTGTTATGCGCGGGCTTCAGTAGTCGGCCACACAGGCTCAGTGGTCGGGCCCGCAGGCTCTTGAGTGCCGTCTCAGTGGCTGCAGATCACAGCTTAGCTGTTTTACGGCTTGTGGAATCTTCCCAGGCCAGGGATTGAACTTCTGTCCCCTGCATTGGCAGGCGGATTCTTACCTACTACATCACCCGGGAAGTGCCACATTCGTGTTTCTACATGTTCTTTTCCATCCTGGTTTATCACAGGATATTGAACAGTTTCCTCACTCTGCTGTACAGGAGGACCTTGTCGCTTTTCCACCCTGTATATCATAGTCTACACGAGCTAACCCCGAACTCCCAGTCCTTCCCTCCCTCACAGATGCTGAAACTTGGGTTTCCAGCTCCTGCTTCAGAGCCTACTCACAAGAGTCTGTTTTGTAAATTAGGGGAGTTGCTTAGTCTCCCTCAGGCTTGTAATCCTCATCCATTAAATGGGAATAACTTTACCCACCTCAAGCCTTGAAACTCTTACCTGAGGTCCTGGACTCTAGAAGAGTTCAGTCTACGGAAGGTTTTTTTGTTTGTTGTGTATCAACCTGTTCCCACCTGTGGCTAGAAAAGCGGAAGGAAGCCTACGTGGAAAGTCGCTAGCATGATGCAGAAAAGACTCAGAGTTAAACTAGCTGAGGTGCCAGGGGCTCCATTCAAGCTCCCGGGATAAACCATAATGGAAAAGAGGATTAAACAACCAATGTATGTGTGTGTAAAACTGAGTCGCTTGGCTGTACAGCAGAGACCGATACAGCATCGTAAACCAACCATACCTCAATTAAGTGAATTAAGTCATTAAAATGCAAAAGAAAGTTCTAGCTGAGCTGTCTGTCACAGACAGACACTTAAAATGCAGTAGGAGCTAAGTACTAGAGAGATGAACCAATAAAGCAAAGACGGAGAAAACACCAGCTCCACTTCTCACTGGATTCAGTAACCATAGAGCGGATCAACCTCCTATAAAAGTTTCACAGGACTGACGATTTCTGAACTTTCCTCCTCAAAATCAGCTGACAGTAAAGAGACGCCCGGGGCCGCGGGCCGCCACGCGGAAGGCCGTCCAGGGCCTCCGGAGAGGCTGAAGCCTGCAGAGAGGCTCTCGCGGGCGCTGGACGAGGAGGGCCGGGGCCACAAACCCTGAGGGCGCCGGCTGGGGGTACGGAGGAAGCCGGGTGCTCGGGACGGCCGACGCGCGAACGAGTGAACCCGAGGGTTTGAGTGGGTGAGCGGGCAGGGCCCGGGGAGGTGCGGGGCGGCGGGCGCATCCTGCGTGGGGCCGGTCCTGGCCCCTCGAGGCGCCGCGGGCGGCCCGCTCACCCGCGCCCACC
>SJXQ01003703.1:177589-191374 GCA_006408695.1 Aepyceros melampus | reverse complement strand
GCGAGGCAGTGTTTCTGCACCAAACAATGTGGAGCGACTGATGGGTCAGTTTGCTCCTAAATCCGCCCGTCACGTGCAGGGTGCTGACCTCACCGAGGCCTGGAGGCGAGTCAGAGCTGGCCCGGACTGTGGGGATCCGGCCTGCGTGTCAGAGGGAGCCCTGGAGGGCTGGGTGGGGCGGCGGCCGGCTCCTGGCCACTGCTGAGGTGCCCGCGGCTCACGCCTCCGCTGCAGAGGCGGCGGCCAAGCGTTTGTCCGGACGACTCTGGGCAGCGGTGGTGGGCGGGTAGCCAGGCACCGCTTGGCCATTGAGTACGTTTTTATTGAGCATCCACTCCATGGCACCCTACTCCAGTCCTCTTGCCTGGAAAATCCCATGGACGGAGGAGCCTGGTAGGCCGCAGTCCGTGGGGTCACTGAGGGTCGGACAGGACTGAGCAACTTCCCTTTCACTTTTCCCTTTCATGCATTGGAGAAGGAAATGGCAACCCACTCCAGTATTCTTGCCTGGAGAATCCCAGGGATGGGGGAGCCTGGTGGGCTGCCGTCTATGGGGTCACACAGAGTCGGACACGATTGAAGTGACTTAGCAGCAGCATGCCAGGCACTGTTCTAAGAGCCAGAATACAATCAGGGCCAATCCTTACTCTTCTGGAATTCGTATGTAAGGCTTCAGTTCAGTTCAGTTGCTTAGTCGTGTCCAACTCTTTGCCACTCCATGAACCGAAGCATGCCAGGCCTCCCTGTCCATCACCAACTGCTGGAGTCCACCCAAACCCATGTCCATTGAGTCAGTGATGCCATCCAACCATCTCATCCTCTGTCGTCCCCTTCTCCTCCTGCCTTCAATCTTTCCCAACATCAGGGTCTTTTCAGATGAGTCAGCTCTTCGCATGAGGCGGCCAAAGTATTGGAGTTTCAGCTTCAGCATCAGTCCTTCCAATGAACACCCAGGACTGATCTCCTTTAGGATGGAGTGGTTGGATCTCCTTGCTGTCTAAGGGACTCTCAAGAGTCTTCTCAATACCACAGTTCAAAAACATCAATTCTTCTATGCTCAGCTTTCTTCACAGTCCAACTCTCACATCCATACATGACCACTGGAAAAACCATAGCCTTGACTAGACGGACCTTAGTTGGCAAAGTAATGTCTCTGCTTTTTAATGTGCTATCTAGGTTGGTCATGACTTTCCTTCCAAGGAGTAATCGTCTTTTAATGTAAGGCCTGGAGACAGACAATAAAGAGATCAGTTCCTAAAGCATAAGATGAATGATACTTCATGAGATCAGCACAGCTGAGTGGATGGCTGGAGAGTCACAGCCAGGGATGCCCTTAGATAGAGGAGACGGGGAAACCTACAGCAGGAAGGAGGTTTGACGCTGTTCAAACAGTGTTCTGGGTAAAACTATGAGACACACTTCTGAAGGGTGGGGGAGGGCTGAAACAGATTCTTGGACACCAATGTTCATCACAGCAGGATTCACAGTAACCTAAAGGTGGAAACAGCCCAGTGCTGAATGGATAGACAATATGGTGTATATTACAGTGGAATATTATTCAGCCTTAAAAATGGAATTTATGGGAGTTCCCTGGTGGTCCAGTGGTTAGGACACGGCGCTTTCACTGCTGGGGCTTGGGTTCAGTCCCTGGTCAGGGAACTAAGATCCTGCAAGCCACACAGCAAACCGCGCCCCCACCCCCCCACTGCCCCGCAAAAAGAAAAATTTAATTCAGACATACAATACAAATGCATTAACCTCGAAGACTGTGTGTTAAGGAGGAATAATGCATGATTCCACTTATGTGAGGGACCTAAAGTAGTTAAATTCACAGAGGCAGAAAGTTGAGCGGTGATCGTCAGGGCCTGGGGTGTCATGGAGGGCTGGGCAGAGGATGGGAGTTACTGCCGAATGGGCTTGGAGTGCCAGTCTGGGATGGTGAAAGGTTTGGCAGACGGATGATGACTGGTGGCCCAGTAATGTGAATGTTCTTAGTGCCACCGAACTGAACACTCAAAATGGCTAAAATGGTAAGTTTTATGTTCATATATTTTACCGCAATTTCTTTTTAATAGCTGGGAGAAGAAAAGGGTAGGGGTCAGGACGTAGGTGTCAGGAGGACGGAGGGGGCAGGAACATTTACTGAATGAGGCATACTCTGGACCAGTCAGCCTGCTAGATCTAACTCATTATCTCATTGAAGCTTTACAGCACATGAACACGTTAGATATGAGCCCAGCTTACAGACGAACAAGCCAGCGTTCCGAAGCATGCAGAGCCTTTCTCAGTGGGGAGTGACAAGGCTGTGATTCAGCCCCACGCTCCTGGCTCCCTGCCCACACTATTAACCTACCACCTTCACCCACACGGAGCACCTCATTATTTGCTTAAGCCATTTGTAGAAACCACCACCTCTTATGCAACTTTCAATAGAGTTGGTTGCTAAATAAATCCAAAATAGGAGGGGGCTTAAAGGGGGCTCAATTGTGGAGGGGTGAATTCATGAAAAAGACGAGTCCCCTAGCATCTTGATAGTATCTTTTCATTTTGAAAATAGTTCACAGCACTCATTCCACAAACAAATCTAGTGTTTCCTGGGCACAGGAGAGAGTCAAAGAGATTAAAAAAAAACACAAAAACTGGCTATTTGATGAAGAGCCTGGCTTAACTGAATAAGAAGAGAAAATCAATAACACCAATTCTGCATGGAAAATGCTACATAAATGTTACACAGAGACTTGCCTAGGATGCTAAAGAAGGTTAAAGGATCCCAAAGAAGGATTTTTTTTTTTTTTTTTTGGTCAAGGCAAGGAAACCTGAAAGCCCTTCTTTCCTAGAAAATTTTAGTTACCCTAGGACTTCAAGCAGAAGAGCTATGCAAAAATGTTAACTTGCAATTTCTGACACACTCTCACTTCCCCACCCCGCTTCCTTCCCACTGGTCAGTTTCCTGGGAAACATTCACATTTTGAGAACAAAAATACCAATAACATGTCATTAGAATGACATCGACATGGCCAGAACATTTTGTTAAAATAACTCCAAGTCCTAAAGTACACATGACAATATTTTTAAATGGGATTAATTCCACAGCAAGGAGGCACTAACGAGATGCTTTTTTTTTTTAATACAAAAAAAAAATTTGATTTCTCAGGATACGTATACTTTGGATCAGAACGGAGGTTGAGGTTTAATATTAACTTTGGAATAATTTAAGTGAATTCTGTTCCTCAGAAAGAATTATCAGAGCCCGTGGGATTTGGTGACGGAGACAGTTGTTTTGTAGCAAAACCTCATTTTTAACTTTCTGCAGGGAAGAGTGGGATGGTGTTGTTTCAAGAGATGTGGGTTCTTATGTCTTGAGTGGAAGGCGACTTTGAGAGTGTGTTGTCCTGGGGACCCGTGGGCTGGCTCTGGGGAGCTGATCTGTAAGGATCTTCTCAACTCTGCCTCTGATGATATCACCACGGTGTGAGTATTTCTGCCACTGAAACTGGCAAACACCACTGAGGCTCCGCGAGAGCCACTGACCTGACAGGTACCCACTGGAAAGTTGCTGCTGTATCCCTAAGATCCAAGACAGGCCGCATCTGCTCCTGCGAACGGCACCCCTGTGGTCAGAGACGATGCTGCTGAAATTTACGATACAAAGTGCAACCTTTTTCTCTTGTTTAAAGATACACTGATAGGGTGTTACTGGCCCCAAATGTGGGTTATCGTGGCTTGCTTAGGAAGGGGAATTTGTAAAAGAGGCCATTTCTAGTTCTGGCAAGAAACCCTATCTGGGCTCCCAGTAAGGGATTAAGTATCACGCAAACACATTCTTGAAGCAGATTGATTCAACTAGGAAGACAGTCTTGCCACAACTGAGGGGTTTAGAGGAAAATAACAAATTGCTTCTCAGAACTGGCGAGGAGGAGCTTTTAAGTCAAGAACACACATACGGCAAAGTACACAGAGTGGAGTGGCAGGGTGAATTTTTTTTTTTTTTCCTGTTTCTTCAGGGAATTGTGTTTACCACATGCGCTGGTCCCATGGATTGAAAGCATATTTTACCCTATCTGTAAATAGAGTATTTAAGATTCCTGAATATTTTTGAGTTTCCTACAGAAGTTTACCCTTGATTGATTATGCCTCAGGGACTGGATTTCAACCTTAGAAAGCTCGCACGCGTGAAATCCATCGCTGTATACTTAAAATAGATGGCACCTTGTTCAGTCACTTCAGTCGTGTCCGACTCTTTTCAGCCCCATGGACTGCAGCCTGCCAGGCCCGTCTGTCCATGGGATTATCCTGGCAAGAGCACTGGACTGGGTGGCCATTTCCTCCTCCAGGGGATCTGCCCAGCCCAGGGATCAAACCCGAGTCTCCTGCAGCTCCTGTCTTGGCAGGCAGGTTATTTTCCACCGAGCCACCTGGGTAGCACCTTGACTGCTTATAAAGTGAAGTCTCCTGAAGAAAACTAACTTACGACTTGTGCTCTAGCCAGGAAGTTTGAAAATTCAAAGAAACATATCTTTGAGGACAGGGATGTATCCATGCAGTTTGCCTAAAATTGTTCTAGCGTGCAGTGGTGTGCAGTTATTCATGTATGTCCTCAAACATTAAAACAAAGTCACTCTCAGAGGAAGGGACTTATTTTGCCTTTGGTATCAAGCATGGTTTTAAAATACAGTTTCAAGTTCTACAGAAATTTTACTTTATCAGGACTTCTGAAGAAAAGACTGGCCTTAAAAAAGAAAACCCCAAACTCTGTTTTTCTAAGTGTCTCTTTCTGAAGATTAACCAGCAGAATTACAGATGGAATGCTTGATAGGAAGGGGAAAAAAACGTAATCAGTGCAAAACACCTATTCTGAGCTGGGCTGTGAGGTTTGGGTGTGGTTTCTTTTTCATTGTCTACTTCTTCTCCTCCTCTTTGGAAACATTCTGCCCCAAAATTGAATCAGGCAGTTCCTCAAAAAGTTAAATATAGAATTACCGTATGACCCAGCAATTCTACTCCTAGATGGAACCCAAAGAATTGGAAACAGGAACTCGGTCAGGAGCGTGTGCACCCGTGTTCACTGCAGTACCGTTCTCAAGAGCCAAACGGTGGGAGCAACCTCAGACCCACCAGCAGACGAGCAAATAAACACGCCGTGGCGTAAATGCACAAGACAGTTACCCAGCATTAAGAGAGAATGAAGATCTGATACATGCTGCAATACGGATGAAGCTTGTAAACATTAAGTGAAAGAGAGCAGGAAAAATGCAAATACGGTTTGAGTCCACTTATAGGAAACACTAGAAGAGTCAGGTTCACAGAAACAGAAAGCAGCACCAGTACTAGCGGCCCTGTACAAGATGCCACGGGAACAGGAATTTAATTACGTAATGGATACAATGTTTCTGTTTGGAGTGATTTTGGAAATAGTGATGATGGTTGCACAATGTTGTCAAAGTGATTAATATAACTGAACTGTACACTTAAAAATGGTTAAAACAGCTAACTTGATGATATTATATATACAGAACCATAATTTAAAGTGTTTTTTACAAAGGCATTATAGAGGCTTCCCAAGTGGTCCAGTGGTAAACAATCCACCTGCCAATGCAGGGGACAGGGGTTTGATCCCTGGTCCAGGAAGATCCCACATGCCTGGGAGCAACCAAGCATTTGTGCCGTAACTACAGAGCCCCCATGCCACAGAGACTGGGCGCCAAAGCAGGAGAAGCCGCTGCAACAAGCGCGTGGCCCTTGCCCTGTGAACTAGAGAAAGCCGCACAGCAACAAAGACCCAGCTCAGCCAAAAATAAAAGAATAAATACATTTTTAAAAAAGACACTAAAAAAAAGTGAATCTGACATAATTCTATGCAAAAACACCGGTGCTGCTCATAAGATGGACTTATTTCATCTCGCCTCCACTCATCTTTCAGTTCTGTGAATCTCAGACGGTAAAATTTTGTTCTTTAGTGTCTGGCATTCTTTCCACAGACATGCTCTTTAGTCGAGAAGCTCAACCTGAGGAATCTGGCTCCTCCTGCTTGGTTTAAACGTGTTGAGTCACATCTGCTGGGCCAGTTGTGGCGTTGGTCCTGCGGGAGAGCTGGTTCCACTGTGCGTGCTCCGGAAACACGGGGATGGGCCTCTGGTGCCAGCAGAGGTCAGGGCTGAGGGCCTGGGCTCCGAGCCAGACTGCCTGGCTTTGTGACCTTGGACAAGTGCCTTAACCTCTCTGGGCCGCACTTTCCTGGCCTAGAAAGGAAGGTGGATCACAGCCACCAGCTCACAGGGCTGTTCTGGGGATCCTGTGAATCAGTATGTGAACACTGCCCAGCACACAGTCACAGGCGGTGATCTGGGTAAGATGTCCTATTCGCAGCTTCACCTGTAATGTAGCATGACTGGAGGGCCGTTTAAATGATGCATGTGTGTTGTATTATTGCTGGAATGCATGTAATGCATGCGTCACGCTACTGCTGGAATATGCGTGCAGTATGTGTATTGTGTCATTGCTGGAGTACCGCTCAGCAGGGCAGAGGGACTGCACCACTGCCGCCTTGGATGGATCTCCAGAACCGTATTCTGAATCATATTGTGTTGAGTGAAAAGTCAGTTCTGAAAGATCATACTGTATGCTTCCATTTACATGATATTCTAAGAATACCCAAGCCTTGAAGATGGCAGATAGGTTAGCGGTTGCTAGGAGTGAGGATGGCTGAGTAGGACAGGAGTGAGGATGGCTGAGAGGAGCGCTGTAAGGGAGGTTCGTGGAGTAATGGAGCGGTGCTGTGTCTTGCTGGCAGCGGCGGTCACACGTGTGACAAGTGGGCCTAGAACCCTGCGTGCACACATTGTCCCACTGTTGTTTGCCTAATTTTGACGTGGTCCTTTAGTTATGGATGGGGAACCAAAGGGGAAACTGGAGCAAGGGGACTCAGGGCCTCTCTTTGTTCTTTTTGCAACTTCCTATGAAACTAGTTATTTCAAAACAAAAGTTAAAAAAAAATATGTTCGAAGTAAGAACAACCCAGTAGATACAGAGCTCCATAAGAAGAGAGTGACTAGGGGCCTCCCTCATGGTCCAGCTGCTGAAACTGTATGCTCCCAGTGCGCGGGGCTCAGGTTTGATCCCTGGTCGGGGAACTAGACTCCACATGCCAAGAGTCTCACGCCACAGCTGAGGATCCTGCAGGCCACAGCTAAGACCTGGCTCAGCTAAATAAACAAAAGGACTAGACAAATATGCTGCTCCAAACTTAATTTTAAAATGATTATATTTTCAGTGTTTGGGTTTCCTAAGAGTCAAACCATTAACGAGGAGGAAACTGGAAGAAAATAGGACAAGTTCTTGGGAGGCTGGAGAGATTTTATTTTTCAGGTGCTAAATTCTGCGATACTCCATGGGAGTTCTTTTTGTTTGCTTGCTTGTTTGTTTACTTATTTAAGTTCCTCATGGGGACATATTCTGAAGAGCAGTTTCTACATGTGCAGAATTACTTTTTATGCCCATTTCTTGTAGTGATTCTCAATACAAATGTAAGGAAAGGGAACTAAAATTTATCAGGCATTCACAGATGCCAGGGGCTTCCCCTGGCTCAGATGGTAAAGGATCTGCCCACAATGCTGGAGACTGGGTTCGATCCTTGGGCTGGGAAGAGCCCCTGGAGAAGGGAATGACAACCCACTCCAGTGTTTTCACCTGGGAAATCCCATGAACAGAGGAGCCTGGCAGGTAAGGCCCCCGGAGTCCAAAAGAGTTGGACACGATGGAGTGGTGCCTCTTTAACTACAGATGGCAGTGGTTTTGCATATATTATATCCTTTATTATCCCCATTTGAAACATAAGAAAACTGAGATTTGGGGAGCTGGGGCTTGCCTGACGAACCAGTGGTTAAGACCCCGTGCTTCCTCTCCAGGGACAAGTGAGAAAGAGGTGCCTGCTCAACTCTGAAGCCCAGCTTCTCTTTGTCCCCTTGTTTTCACCCACATTCCTGACCACAGTGATGGCTGTCACCACCACCATCTGGGGCCTGGAATGCTTAACTCAAGAAGCTTGATTCTGCAAACTTCAGTGTGCATGAAAAACCCTGGGGGAAGATACAAATTCTTGGGCCAAATCAGAGTCCATCCCCCACTAGTTGAAGTGAGGACAGTTCAGTTCAGTTCAGTCGCTCAGTCGTGTCCGACTTGCGACCCCATGAATCACAGCACCTCAGGCCTCCCTGTCCATCACCAACTCCTGGAGTTCACTCAAATTCATGTCCATCGAGTCGGTGACGCCATCCAGCCATCTCATCCTCTGTCGTCCCCTTCTCCTCCTGCCCCCAATCCCTCCCAGCATCAGGGTCTTTTCCAATGAGTCAACTCTTTGCATCAGGTGGCCAAAGTACTGGAGTTTCAGCTTTAGCATCATTCCTTCCAAAGAATACCCAGGACTGATCTCCTTCAGAATAGACTGGTTGGATCTCCTTGCAGTCCAAGGGACTCTCAAGAGTCTTCTCCAACACCACAGTTCAAAAGCATCAATTCTTCGGCACTCAGCTTTCTTCACAGTCCAACTCTCACATCCATACATGACCACTGGAAAAACCATAGCCTTGACTAGACAGAGCTTAGTTGGCAAAGTAATGTCTCTGCTTTTGAATATGCTATCTAGATTGGTCATAACTTTTCTTCCAAGGAGTAAGCGTCTTTTAATTTCATGGCTGCAGTCACCATCTGCAGTGATTTTGGAGCCCCCAAAAATAAAGTCTGACACTGTTTCCACTGTTTCCCCATCTATTTCCCATGAAGTGATGGGACCAGATGCCATGATCTTTGTTTTCTGAATGTTGAGCTTTAAGCCAACTTTTTCACTCTCCACTTTTCACTTTCATCAACAGGCTTTTTAGTTCCTCTTCACTTTCTGCCATAAGGGTGGTGTCATCTGCATATCTGAGGTTATTGATATTTCTCCCGGCAATCTTGATTCCAGCTTGTGCTTCATCCAGCCCAGCATTTCTCATGATGTACTCTGCATATAAGTTAAATAAGCAGGGTGACAAGATACAGCCTTGACGTATTCCTTTTCCTATTTGGAACCAGTCTGTTGTTCCATGTCCAGTTCTAACTGTTTCTTCCTGACCTGCATATAGGTTTCTCAAGAGGCAGGTCAGGTGGTCTGATATTCCCATTTCTTTCAGAATTTTCCCACAGTTTCTTGTGATCCCCCAGTCAAAGGCTTTGGCATAGTCAATAAAGCAGAAATAGATGTGTTTCTGGAACTCTCTTGCTTTTTCCATGATCCAACGGATGCTGGCAATTTGATCTCTGGTTCCTCTGCCTTTTCTAAAACCAGTTTGAACATCTGAAAGCTCATGGTTCATGTATTGCTGAAGTCTGGCTTGGAGAATTTTGAGCATTACTTTACTAGCGTGTGAGATGAGTGCAACTGTGCGGTAGTTTGAGCATTCTTTGGCATTGCCTTTCTTTGGGATTGGAAAGGAGACTGACCTCTTCATTCCCAGTGGGGACAGGGAGCCTCATCTGTAACAGGTGCTCTCAGGGACGCAGGGTTGGCCCACTCCTAGTCTGCCCTGGAGGACCACTGGCCCAGACTCTCAGGACTCTGCCTCAAGAAAATTCCGGAATTCCTAGGTACTAGGGTACTTAGCAGTCTGCTAAGGTGACCAACTATCCCAGTTTGTTCAGGATTGCGTAATTTCCCCAGATGTGGAAATTTCAGTGCAAAAGCTAAGGAAATCCCAGACGAGTAAGAACCAGCTGGTCATCCCGTGAGTTCAAGAGGCAGCTCACAGACCAGCCTTGCTCCGTGATGGGCAGAAATGCTGGTAGTTCAAGTCACAGTCTGGTCACTTCCCCAGGTTAATGTGGCTAAACAGAGTGAAATTCCCCACCTAGGAGTGTCACCAGAGCACTGACGTCTCATCTTTCAGAGCTGGCTGAATGGACCAGCTAGAACCAAATGAAGTATCTTTTCTATCACACTCATCAGAAAGAAGAATGATCGGCATCTGGGAGTCCTTATACCCTTGTAGTTAAGAATTCAGGCCTTGGGATCCTTTTCAGTCCGGCCGGCCTTCCTTCCGGTGAGGGCGCTCTCAGAGACGGGGCCAGTCTGGTTGCAGCACTCAAGCTTCGCATCGCAGAGTCTTCTTGGGTCTCAGAGCACAGGCTGTAGGACTTGGGCTCCAGCAGCTGAAGCACCTGGCTTGTGTGGGATCTTCCCCAGACAGGGGCTGAACCTGTGTCCCCTGCCTTGGCAAGCAAATTCTTAACCAGCAGACTAGCAGGGAAGTCCAATAGTCTCCTCCAGAGGATATTCACTTCATTTTTTGAAAACTCTTCCCATAGATCCTGAATTCCTTACCTCCCTCTTTTGCATCTACATATTGCTTGCACATCTTACTAAAATCTGTGTTTATTAAAAGAAACAGTAACCCACTCTAGCTAGCTTAGGTTGAAAGGACGCATTTCTGAAAGGGCACAGATAGGCAGTCCAGAACTACAGGTCTGATTTGGCATCACGAAGGACCAGGGCTAGGAAGTGGAAGCCACTGGGAGCCGGGGGGATACCGTCTCTCCACTGTCTTTCTCTGCACACCTTCATCCACCTCTTCCTTGTGGACTGGCTCCATCTACAGAAAATGCAGTTACCCAGGTCTCCCTGTTTGCCACATTTCAGTGTTCACTGTGGAGACAGCATCTCTTTCAGTGTGTGTGTGTGTGTGTGCACGCGCGCGCGCGTGACTGTGATCCCTGGAATGCAGCCCACCAGGCTCCTCTGTCCATGGAACTTTCCCAGCAATAGGTGCCATGTCTTATACTCCAGGGGATCTCCCAACCCAGGGATGGAACCCGGTCTCCTCATCTCCTGCACTGGCAGGCGAATCCTTGACCACTGCGCCACCTGGGAAGCCATCTCTTTGAAAAACAACTCCAGATTCTCAGGGAAGAGCTGGATTTGCCCAGCCTGGGTCAAGTCTTGCCCCTGATTTACTCAACAGTGGTTGGAAGAGCATAGCCTTTTAGTTCAATCCGGGTGGCTGGGACCCGACCCCGCAGCAGAGGGTGGAGGGAAGGCAGTGAAGGAGCCGCCATGAGCTGGCCGCACCACGACGCGTCACTGACCTTGAGCTTTCCCACCATCGCTCTTCCACGCGCCGCCTTCAGAACAGGAAGACAGTGCCAGCGGCCGGGTGCCCATCTCAGCTCTGCCGCTCCCTCGCCGTGTGGCTCGGAGCGGGCCACCGAGCTGTTTCCTCATCAATGTGGTGAGTGTTGTGAATGGTGCCCTAAGCTGACTGGCCTAAAATTCTTTAAGCCCTGACTGTCACAGGACTTCCCTGGGTGGTGGTCCAGTGGCTAAGACTGCATGACCCCAGTGCAGGCGCCCAGGTTCAATCCCTGGTCAGGGAACTAGACCCCACATGTCGCAATAAAGACCCAGCTCAGCCAAATAACTAAATATTAAAAAAAATCAACCCTCTGATTGTCACATAGTAAGGACATCAAAGAATACTTAGCCGTTATACTAAGAGCCTTGATTGTTTTTAAATCTTCCTTGTGGACCACAGAAGATTATTACCACTGCTTATTTTAAAAATGGTGTTCTGCTTTAAATATAATGTCTAAGAGAAAACACCTTGTCACTGCTATAAATGGAAATCAATACCATATTCCATAGAAAGAAAGTAACTGTTTAAGAAAATATACAAAAATAAAAATGCTTAAATTCTGGTCATATCGTGTTGCCTGCTGAAGGCTCTGAAGAGCCGACGACCTGCTCTTTCTCGGTTCCAAAGGGAGATTTGCAAGTATTAGAGAGGTGTTAAAGACATATTAGCGTCACACTGAGACTGTCTTCTTGAGTAATCATAAGGATGGACCAGACAATGGAAAGAGCATTATGTTCTCATGTCGGGATTCTTTGTGATTAATGCCTTGTCCCTGGACCACTGAAATTCCCTCCCAGACCACAAACAGGGAAACACTTTGTTGTATCATCAAATCTCCATTCACGTTACAACAATCAGGTTTTTGTTTAGCTGGGCTCGCCACTTCCCTCACCGGCCCTCCCAGCATCTCCACCGGCCTGGCGGCAGGCTCTCAGACAAGCTGTGTGTTGGCTGAGCCAACTGGTTCTCAAGAACTAAGGCACCATTGGAAACTGGGGCAGTCACTTTGGAAAGCCGCTGCCAGTTCCTCTAAAGAATAAACCTAGAGTTACTTCACTCCTGAGCAGATGCCCAAGATGACTGAAAGCCTATGTTCACCCAGCCCAGAAATGGAAATAAGCCTAATGTCCATCAACAGATGAGTGGGTAAATGAGACGGAATACTTGGCAATGAAAAGGGATAAGGTAAGGACACATACTGGGCTTCCCTGGTGACTCAGCTGGTAGAGAATCTGCCTGCAATGCGGGAGACCCCAGTTCGATTCCTGGGTCAGGAAGCTCTCCTAGAGAAGGGATAGGCTACGCACTCCAGTATTCTTGGGCTTCCCTGGTGGCTCAGACAGTAAAGAATCCACCTCAGGAGACCTGGGTTCCATCCCTGGGTTGAGAAGATCCCTGGAGAAGGGAAAGGCTACCCACATCAGGATGCTGGCCTGGAGAATTCCACGGAGAGAGGCGCCTGGCAGGCCACAGTAGTCCATGGACATGGCTGAGTGACTTAAAAAAAAAAAAAAGACACATATTACAGCACAGATGGCTCTTGAAAACGTGAAGTCAAGTAAAAGAAGTCAATCCCAATAGGTCACGTGTCTGAGGTGCGTGCACGCTCGGTCGCTCAGTCCTGTCCAACTCTTTGACACCCGCCGGGATCCTCTGTTCATGGGATTTTTCTGGCAAGAATACTGGAGTCAGTTGCCATTTCCTTCTCCAGGGGATCTTCTTGAACCAGGGATTGAACCTGCATCTCTGTGTCTCCTGCACTGACAGGTGGAGTTCTTTACCACTGAGCACCCTGGGAAGCCCTTAAAAATGCAGAATAGTCAAGTCCATAGAGACAAGACTTGACTTGTCTGCTAGACGGAGGTAGGACTGGGGGGAATTGGGGAATGAGTGCTCATGAGGAAGAGGTTTCTTCTTGAGATGAAGAAAACGTTCTGGATTTAGTGGTAATGGTTGCACAATTCTGTGAATAAAGTAAATGCCTCTGAACTGTATATTTGAATAGGTGAGTTGTATGGTATGTGAATTATATCTCAAGAAAGCTATTTTAAAAATAGCTGACATGCCCAGGGAGGAGTTGGATGACCAATACTACACTTCATAGAATGTGTAGTGATTGTTCCCTGCACACTCCATTGACTCATGGGCCAGGTTGCCCATCACCACAAGACTCTGTTTATAAGACAAGGATTCTGCCTGTAGCAACGCATGTGAATAGGTTAAAATCTTTATCCAGGAGAATGGTCACCATGATGCTTAGTTTTGGTTAATCATTCAGAGTGGCTGGGGCCAATCCATTTAATAAACCCATTTAAATTTTAAAAAATTTTTGATTTTTTGAGCACCTACTAAGTGCCAAGCAGCGTCCTAGGATCTGGAGAGACAGTGGTGAAGGAGATTGAAAAGGACACAGCCCTGATGGAGGAGGCGCCCAGGGAGGAGAGACCGCCAAAAGCAGCTCCCACGGACAGTCAAGGAAGGTCGTTTCAGGCAATGACACGCGTGAGCCTGTGGCAATTAAACAGCGGGACGGGAGAAGGGAGCGGAGGAGGGACAGCCTTCACGCGCGTCCACGCGAGCGAGGAGGGGACGCCAGCCCTGGGGCACACGACCGAAGCGC
>SJXQ01003703.1:90659-177423 GCA_006408695.1 Aepyceros melampus | reverse complement strand
CGGGCGGCGGCCACTGCGGGCCCGTGGCAGGCGCGGCTGCGACGGCGGCGGAGGGGCCAGGCCGGCGCGTCTCCATCACGCGCTGCTCCACGCCGCGGCCCGGAGCAGCGCAGCGCAGCGCGGAAAGGGCGGCCGCAGGCGGGCGGGCCGCGCACAGAGGTTCCGGGCCGGGCAGGGCTGATCCAGCCCGACGGGGGCTGCTGGAGCGGGTGTGAACGCACAGGGGCAGGGTCCGAGTCGCGTTTTGAGCCGATCGCTGACTACCGCGCGGAAGGGACTGCGGGCAGGCGAGCGCAGGGCGCAGAGGCGGTCAGGGCGCCGGGGCCGCTGTCTGGTCTTATCTCAGAAACAAGACGGAGGGCCTCCACGTGTTGTTAAAATTGTCCAAGTATTTACAAGCCTAATTTGAACAAAAATGTAGAGGGGTGAGTTGGAACGCAGAGAGCTCCGGTGCTTAAATTCATCTGCTCACGTACATAGAGTCTTAATCCAAACCGGCCTGAACGCCTGCGCGGGTGGACGGCGTTGCTCACCAGGCTGCAGCACCCTGCAGGCGACAGCTGCCAGCACGGTGCGGTGTCTTTCTGTGCGAGCACAGACGTCAGCGGGGCTGAATGATGACTAAAGATTTAAAGGTTAGATTAAGGGAGATCATGTATATATGTTTATTCAGTGTATTTGTAAGTAATGGAGGATATACTAATTATAAATTAAAATTTAATAAATGATAAACAATTTTATATTGTATATTTATCTACACTATCGTCGTATATTACTGATATATATGCAATGTGTGTGTGCAGATATACACGTGTGTGTGTGTGCATATCCTTTCATACCACATATACAGAAATGTATCACTTTGCAATTGCCACACATGAGTGTTGCCAAATCAAAATCATTTATTTCCATTCAAACTCATTTAGGCTAACAGTTCAAACTTAACCATCAGCACAGCCCTGTTCAACTAGGAACGTGGGTTTCTATCACTCAGCTCATTCAGGTCATTCCTACAGCCTGCATACGTCTCAAAGTGTATCTAATGGGTTCATTAAAACAGTCCTTTTCCCCCTTTGGGTTTAATAATACTTTGTGGATATTGAAAAGCTCTATTATTCTCTTCTTCCCTCTAGGCATTCACAGACCAGCTTAATTCTGTGTAAATGGACAAATTTGAGGGTACTTCATGGGATACGTATTCTGCATGTTAAAGATAGGGACAGCAAAGAACGCAGGGCCAAGTCCTTCTAGATGGTTCCTTTTTTTACCCCACGGCCAGTCAGCTGCTGCACCCCGAGTTCTCTCTTGGCGCCCTGGGGATGCTTCTGCCCGGCCTACCCTCTGACCTTGCATCTTCACGGCCTCTTTACGTAGCAACTGGACTGCATCCCATTTCCAGACTCTGCTGCTTCCCTGGCTAGAAGTGTCCATGAGTCAGTCTTGATAGTTCCTTCCTCCTCACCCTCCTTGTCCGGTTTCATCGACAAGTCCTACCAATTCTTTAAATATTCGTTTGGTCTTGTGGTGGCACACGGGGTGTCCAGTCTTCCTTGCGCCACGCAGGGTCTTTCGTGGAGGCATTTGAGATCTTTTTTTTTTTAAGCAGTGCCACGCGGGGTCTAGCTCCCTGACCGGGGATCAAACCTGGATTCCCTGCACTGGGAGCGCGGCGTCTTCCCCCCGGACCACCAGGGAAGTCCCAGCCCTACCAGTTTTGCTGCCTAGAAATCTCTCATGCATCTGCGTGTCTTCCACTGACCCCCGTCCAGCCCATCCTCCTAGAATGGACCATCGCAGGCACCTCCAAACCGGCCCCTGCATCCGCTCTTATCCTCCTCTCCCACAGCTGTAGGAACGACACATCCTCCTCTCCCACAGCTGTAGGGACACACTAATTGGTGTCATATTTAAATGACGTCTTTCCCTCCCAGGCATCCCTGGTGGCTCACTGGTAAAGAATCTGCCTGCCAAAGCAGGAGACTCAGTAGACGAGGGCCTCAATCCCTGGGCAGGGAAGATCCCCTGGAGTAGGAAATGGCAGCCTCTCCCGTATTCTTGTTGGGAAAACCCCATGAACAGAGGAGCCTGCAGGGCTACAGTCCACGGGGTCACAAAGAGTCGGACAGGACTGAGAGACTGAGCGTGCATGCACGCACTTTCACTCTCCCCCGGGCTGTAAGTTCCATGAGGACAGAGACCACATCACATGTCCATTTTTCTATCTTATTTAATTGTGTGTTTGTTTTGGCTCGCTGGGTCCGGGTTGCTCCCCTCCAGCCTTCCCTTGGTGCGGCTGGAGGGGCAGGGCTTCTCTCGCTGTGGAGCACAGGCTGTTGGCACGCGGGTTTCAGAAGCTCCAGGCACTCAGGTTGCAGACGCCGGGCCCTGGAGCACAGGCTCAGTAACTGTGAGTCTCGGGCTTCGTTGCTCCACAGCATGTGGGATCTTCCTGGAGCAGGGACCTGGCTGGGGTCTCCTGCATTGGCAGGTGGATCTTTAACCACTGAACCACCAGGGAAATCAGGTTATCTATTTCTGAGAAACAAATTATCCCCAGACAAAGCCGCCAAAAGCAGCGGTGATTTCTGCAGTTCGTATCATAGTGGCCCAGGAATCTGGGTGTGGTTAATGGCTGCCTCTAGTTCCAGGTACAATTAACGTGTAGGCTGGGGGACTGCCCTGCTGGCCCAGTGGCAAGAATTCTGCACTCCCAATGCAGGGCCGAGAGTTTGATTCCTGGTCAGGGGACTAGATCCCTTCATGCCACAATGAAGAGTTTAGATACCACAGCCAAGGCTCCCACATGCCGCAGCGAAGACTGAAGACCTCGAGTACTGCAACCAAGACCCGCACAGCCAAAAGAATAATCTTTAAGTTAGATAGCAAGTGTGTGGGGCTGGTTTAGTCAAGTCAGTCGTGTCTGACTTTTTCTCACCCCATGGACTGTAACCCTCCAGGCTCCTCTGTCCATGGGATTTCCCAGGCAGGAATACTGGAGTGGGTTGCCATTTCCTCCTCCAGGGGATCTTCCTGACCCGGGGATCGAACCCAGGTCTCCTGCACGGGAGGAGGATTCTTTACCACAAGTGCCGCCTGGGAAGCCCACAGTGCCTGCTAACCATGGAAGTATAACTCAAGCGCAGGCTGGGGTTGCGGCCTGATGTAAGGGGTCCACCGAGGAAGGGCATGTGGCTGTCAGCAGAACTCGGCTCCTGGTGGCTGCTGGACTGCGGGACCACGTGGTCTCTGGCTGTTGACTGGACGCCTTGCTGGGCTCCCGCCAAGTGGCCCCCTTCCCAGGGCAGCTCACAACACGGCAACCGACCCTCTCAGGGCAAGTGAGCTATGAGAGCAACAGCAGGCGAATGGCACGGAGTCACCGCCTCTGTGTGACCAAGCTTTGAAATGACACCCCCTTACTCCTGCCATGTTCTATTCATTAGAACTGAGTCACTGGCTTCAGCCCACACCCAGGGGTGTGAATACCAGGGGGTGGGGACCACTGGAGCCGTCTCAGAGGTCGCCTACCCCGGAGCCTAGCTCTGATTTGACTCACCATTATTTCCCCAAACTAGCTGCCCGTGTGGCTGGTCCACAGTAAATAAGTAAATAGTCCACAGCAACCCCCCAAGTGACTCTACCTAAATGCCAACTGAAGCACGCCACACCCGTGCTCAAAGCCTTCAGTGGACACCTGCCTCCCAACCTATAGAGCTTTGACCCTTCATAATCCCCGTATAAACCACCGTTTATCTCGGAAACGACCTGCCACTATCTAAAGGCATCAACAGGGCTTCCCGGGGGCGCCAGTGGTGAAGGGCCCGCCTCCAATGCAGGAGATGTAAGGGGCTGGGGTTTGATCCCGTGTCAGGAAGATCCCCTGGAGGAGGGCGTGGCAGCCCACTCCAGTGTTCTTGCCTGGAGAGTCCCGTGGACAGGGGAGTTGGCAGCTACAGTCTACGGTGCGGCTAAAGACTGGGACGTGACTTATCAACTGAACACCAGAGCTTGCTGCGGTAATCATTTCACAATATATTAATGTATCAGTCAAGCCATTATGCTATACACCTTAACCTTATACAGGGCTGATGTCAATTTCAGTAACTGTGAAAAAAGATAAATGTATGCATGTGTTATGGGGGGCTGGAGAGAGAGGAATTGGTGGAGCACTCACCACCATCATAAAAACCGGCAGGGGATTCCTAGGGCCGTGAAAATACTCTGCATGACGCTGAAATGGTGAATATACGTCCTTATATATTCGTCCAAACCCATAGGATGTACAGTACCCAGTGAACCTACCGTGGACTCTGGGCTTCGGGTGGCGATGAAGCATTGGTGTAGGGCGGGATGCTAACAGCGGGGGAGGCTGTGCATGGGGCGAGGTGGAGGGGGGCACCAATATTTAGGGAGACTTTGTACCTTCTGTTCAGTTTTGCAATGAACCTAAAGCTAAGCTCAAAAATAAAAATAAAATTATTTCTTCATAATGAATTCAACTTTTAAGAATAATTTCAACCATTGAGCAGAACACATGAGCTTAATAAGTCAGCCACCTGTTTCTGAATGTACTTTACACAGATCTCCTCATTTAATCTCCATAATGTCATTCAGTTCAGTTCAGTTCAGTCGCGCAGCCATGTCCGACTCTTTGCGACCCCATGAATCACAGTACGCCAGGCCTCCCTGTCCATCACCAACTCCCGGAGTTCACTCAGACTCACGTCCATTGAGTCTGTGATGCCATCCAGCCATCTCATCCTCGGTCATCCCTTTCTCCTCCTGCCCCCAATCCCTCCCAGCATCAGGGTCTTTTCCAATGAGTCAACTCTTCGCATAAGGTGCCCAAAGTACTGGAGCTTCAGTTTTAGCATCATTCCTTCCAAAGAAATCCCAGGGTTGATCTCCTTCAGAATGGACTGGTTGGATCTCCTTGCAGTCCAAGGGACTCTCAAGAGTCTTCTCCAACACCACAGTTCAAAAGCATCAATTCTTTGGCGCTCAGCCTTCTTCACAGTCCAACTCTCACATCCATACATGACCACAGGAAAAACCATAGCCTTGACTAGACGGACCTTAGTCGGCAAAGTAATGTCTCTGCTTTTGAATAACTATCTAGGTTGGTCATAACTTTTCTTCCAAGGAGTAAGCGCCTTTTAATTTCATGGCTGCAGTCACCATCTGCAGTGATTTTGGAGCCCAAAAAAACAAAGTCTGACACTGTTTCTACTGTTTCCCCATCTATTTCCCATGAAGTGATGGGGCCAGATGCCATGATCTTCGTTTTCTGAATGTTGAGCTTTAAGCCAACTTTTCCACTCTCCTCTTTCACTTTCAACAAGAGGCTTTTTAGCTCCTCCTCACTTTCTGCCATAAGGGTGGTGTCATCTGCATATCTGAGATTATTGATATTTCTCCCAGCAATCTTGATTCCAGCTTGTGTTTCTTCCAGTCCAGCATTTCTCATGATGTACTCTGCATATAAGTTAAATAAGCAGGGTGACAATATACAGCCTTGACGTACTCCTTTTCCTATTTGGAACCAGTCTGTTGTTCCATGTCCAGTTCTAACTGTTGCTTCCTGACCTGCATACAGATTTCTCAAGAGGCAGGTCAGGTGGTCTGGTATTCCCATCTCTTTCAGAATTTTCCACAGTTTACTGTGATCCACACAGTCAAAGGCTTTGGCATAGTCAATAAAGCAGAAATAGATGTTTTTCTGGAACTCTCTTGCTTTTTCCATGATCCAGCGGATGTTGGCAATTTGATCTCTGGTTCCTCTGCCTTTTCTAAAACCAGCTTGAACATCAGGGAGTTCACGGTTCACATATTGCTGAAGTCTGGCTTGGAGAATTTTGAGCATTACTTTACTAGCATGTGAGATGAGTGCAATTGTGCGGTAGTTGGAGCATTCTTTGGCATTGCCTTTCTTTGGAATTGGGATGAAAACTGACCTTTTCCAGTCCTGTGGCCACTGCTGAGTTTTCCAGATTTGCTGGCAAATTGAGTGCAGCACTTTCACAGCATCATCTTTCAGGATTTGAAACAGCTCAACGGGAATTCCATCACCTCCACTAGCTTTGTTCGTCGTGATGCTTTCTAAGGCCCACTTGACTTCACATTCCAAGATGTCTGGCTCTAGATTAGTCAACACATCATCATGATTATCTGGGTCATGAAGATCTTTTTTGTACAGTTCTTCCGTGTATTCTTGCCACCTCTTCTTAATATCTTCTGCTTCTGTTAGGTCCAGACCATTTCTGTCCTTTATCGAGCCCATCCTTGCATGAAATGTTCTCTTGGTATCTCTAATTTTCTTGAAGAGATCTCTAGTCTTTCCCATTCTGTTCTTTTCCTCTATTTCTTTACATTGATTGCTGAAGAAGGCTTTCTTATCTCTTCTTGCTATTCTTTGGAACTCTGCATTCAGATGCTTATATCTTTCCTTTTCTCCTTTGCTTTTTGCTTCTCTTCTTTTCACAGCTATTTGTAAGGCCTCCCCAGACAGCCATTTTGCCTTTTTGCATTTCTTTTCCATGGGGATGGTCTTGATCCCTATCTCCTGTACAATGTCACGAACCTCATTCCATAGTTCATCAGGCACTCTATCTATCAGATCTAGACCTTTAAATCTATTCCTCACTTCCACTGTATAATCATAAGGGATTTGATTTAGGTCATACCTGAATGGTCTAGTGGTGTTGCCCACTTTCTTCAATTTAAGTCTGAATTTGGCAATCAGGAGTTCATGATCTGAGCCACAGTCAGCTCCCGGTCTTGTCTTTGTTGACTGTATAGAGCTTCTCCATCTTTGGCTGCAAAGAATATAATCAATCTGATTTCGGTGTTGACCATCTGGTGATGTCCATGTGTAGAGTCTTCTCTTGTGTTGTTGGAAGAGGGTGTTTGCTATGACCAGTGCATTTTCTTGGCAAAACTCTATTATTTTACAGATGGACTAACTGAGGCTCAGGAAGATTGGGTATATGATTAAATTCACAAAAAGAGTGAAGGCAGGATTTTGAGCCTCACTCTGACTCCAAAAATGGTGTTCCTTTCACTGCATCAAATTTTCATTTTTTGTTCCTCTTTTCATCAAGCACCTATTACTTTTCTCTAGGTCCTAGTTCTTGTGTTTGTACATTATTTTAAAATGACTTTTCTACATTCAATACACTAATTCTCATCCTTATTTCCTAATATTTTAAGTACTATAATAGACTGATTTGATAATTTATTTCTATTTCCCTTTCTTCCAAGCCAGCTGACATCATCCTAGTGGGTTTCTATTCTTAAGATGTCACCTCTACTTGGCTACTCCCTTGGCCCCTTCCTATCTATATAGTAAACTCTCTACCTTGAAATACAATGCCCTTCACAATCTTGTTTCAATCTATTTTTCCAAATATATCACCCATTGTTCCTAAACACACACAATCCTTGAGCCAAACTCATCTGTTAGTGTTAACTCACCACACTGTATCTTAAACTTTTCTATGTCTACAGAGATTCCTGCTTTTGGCTCTCAGGATATGCAGTTTCCTTCCTCTGGAAAAGCCATAAACCTAGTTTATATTGAATTTCTGTGATCCTCCAGGAATGATGCTAGGAGTTTTACAGGTAGTATTTCTAAACTTAAAAAAAAATTTTTTTTGAAAAGAAAGGAAAAAAGAGAGAGAGAGAGAGAGAACAACCCAAACGAAAATAGGCCAAGGATCTAAACAGACATATCTCCAAAGAAGAAATGGTCAATAGGCATATGAAAAATGCTCAACATTGCTAATAATTAGAGAAAGGCAAATAAAAATCTCCATGAGGTACAGAATGGCCAACATCAAAGAATCTAAAAATAGTTAGAGAGGGTGTGGAGAAAGGGGAACCTTCCTACAACTGTTGGTGGGAAGGTAAGCTAATGCAGCCATTGTGGGAGACAGTGTTCCTCATAAAACTAAAAGACCAGTTGCTATATGATCCAGCAATCCCACTCCAGGGCATATCTCAGACAAAATTACAATTCGAAAAGATGAATGTGCCTGCAACCCTATGTTCATAGCAGCACTAGTCACAATAGCCAGAACCTGAAAATGACTTAAATGTCCATCAACAGATGAATGGATAAAGAAGCAGTACATGTGTACAACGGAATACTAGTGAAAGTTGCCCAGTCATGTCTGACTCTTTGTGATCCCATGGACTGTGACCTGCCAGGCTCCTCTGTCCATGGAATTCACCAGGCAATAACACTGGAGTGGGTTGCCATGCCCTCCTCCAGGAGATCTTCTCAACCCAGGGATGGAACCCAGGTCTCCCACATTGCAGGCAGATTCTTTACTGTCTGAGCCACTAGGGAAGCCCAAGAATACTGGAGTGGATAGCATATCCCTTCTCCAGGGTATCTTCCTGACCCAGGAATTGAACCAGGGTATCCTACATTGGGGTGGATTCTTTACCAGCTGAGCTACCAGGGGAGTCCAATCAAACACTACTCATTCATTAAAAAAAGAATGAAATAATGCCATTTACAGCAATGTGAATGCAACTAGAGATTATCATACTAAGTTATGTCAGAAAGAGAAAGACAAATACCATGTAGAATCTAAAATATGACACAAATGAAACTGCCTATGAAACAGTCTCACGAACACAGGGAACAGATTGGTGGTTTCCCAGGGGGAGGGAGTTGGAAGAGGGATATGAGTGGGAGGTTGGGGTTAGCAGATCTAAGTTTTTATATATGAAATGAATTAACAAGGCCTTACTGTATAGCACAGGGAACTCTATTCAATATCCTATGATAAACCATAATAGGAAGAATATTAAAGAATGTATATATATGTATAACTGAATCTTTTACAGAAGAAATTAATACAACATTGTAAATCAACTATACTTCAATTAAAAAATATTAAAACTGAAAAAAGAAAGTTGTAAATATCTCAGTCCTTAAATATTAAGAAATTTGTACAAGATGACACAACTACCAAGAGAATGGCATGACTGCCTACAAATTACATGTTCTTTATTTTTTTATACTGTGTTCTGAATGCCTTTTATTTAAAATCTTATCTATAATTGAATGGACAACAAATCATAACTTTTTCATATCACATTTCTTTATATATAAAAGCATGTAAAAGCCTTAGCTCTCTCCTCTGAGCTCCTTAAATCCTGTGTGTGGGTGTGTGTGTGCGCGCGCATGCAATTCTTTTGACATTAACCATAAACCTTGTGTACCATAGTGCTTTTTTGTATACTTGTAGTATTGCCCTAACTATATTTTACATTCTTCAAGAGTATCATTTTCCTAATCATTTTTTTATACTGTGTTCTGAATGCCTTTTATTTAAAATCTTATCTATAATTGAATGGACAACAAATCATAACTTTTTCATATCACATTTCTTTATATATAAAAGCATGTAAAAGCCATAGCTCTCTCCTCTGAGCTCCTTAAATCCTGTGTGTGGGTGTGTGTGTGCGCGCGCATGCAATTCTTTTGACATTAACCATAAACCTTGTGTACCATAGTGCTTTTTTGTATACTTGTAGTATTGCCCTAACTATATTTTACATTCTTCAAGAGTATCATTTTCCAGTTCAGAACTTTGCTAGAAATTTAAGTAGGGTTGAATAGGCAGAGAAATCATTAACAACTTGGCAGGGAAAGGATAATTCAGGGAAGACGTGAAATGATTCTTTAGCTAGCACAATGAAAGGTGAGAAGAATGCACAGTTAACGAAACGGATTCATTTCTCTTCCTGTTCCCCTCAAGCAGTTAGTCATGTCCCTCTAACCCATATGCATGTAGAAACTAGAAACTACAACAAACAAGAGTGACAATAAAGGAACAGAGGTTAATGTTGGGAAAGTAATGACTCTGTGACTGTTTTCAGCTTTCACGTGCTTTGGGTGGTACAGGGGAAGGAGGAAATAGCCAGAGTAAGATTCATGTTGCGTGAGTCATAGAAAGGGGGCCAAAGTTGATACACACAGTGAAGTTCTACAAGACTTGGTGAGGACTGAATCTTGAAGCAGCATTTAGGCGAGGGTTTGTATGGGTTGAGATGAATGGATTTTGAAGAAGGACGTGACCCAGGAAATCTTAGTGTTCATAAGTAGACCAAATGTGTAATATCAAAAAACCACTTGTGGTAATTTAGATAAAAGTGATTAGAATTTGAAGTGTAGTTCTTCAGTTGTATTAATACTAGCCACATTTCAAGTGCTCACTGGCCATATGCATCTAGGAGATGGTGAATAGGGCTGTGCAGATCCGGAGCGTTTCCATCCACTACAGAAGAGTTCTGACTGAAATACCAAAAACATATAGCATTCTTCCAGCTTTGTTTCCAAAGCTTATAGAGTGGCAGTTAATATCTATAGTAAGCTGGATATATAATTTAAATTATTGTAATAAGTTCAATTAGTATTTTAAACGTGGCCAGAGTAAAATTTTCTATTTTTCAGAGAATATTACTTTCAAGTTAGGATGGAGTTGAAAGTACTCAGTATAGTGACATTTGAATTGGGCATTAACAGGTTTTCTAAGTTGAAAAGGACACTGTGGCAACAAGAATAGCTCAAGGTTAGAGATAAAAGACATGAAGTCTCACAAAATATGTGGGAAATAGTAAATCATTTTGATTAGGATTTAGAATAAATATAGGAGAGAAATGTAAAATTTAGAAATTGAGATCAACTAATGTAGGCTGAAAAGTTTGTCTTAAACAATGGATCCTACAAGAGATGTTGCCATTTGCTCCATGATGCCATATTGAATAAAAATGCAATTAAATGACTAACTGTATAAATTGTAATAGAATAATATAAACATGATCTTGAAAGTAGAAGTAGGGGTGGGAGGTGGGAAGGGGGTTCAGGATTGGGAACTCATGTACACTCATGGCAGATTCATGTCAATGTATGGCAAAACCAATACAGTATTGTAAAGTAAAATAAAGTAAAAATAAAAATAAAAAAAAAAAGAAAGTAGAAAAGAGGAAGTGAGATTCTTTAAGAGATTGCCCTAATAATAAGGAAGAGAGAGGGAACTATGTGCTTGGATAAGGGAGTTGGCAAAGGAAGCCGAAAGGGCAGAAAGGATTTGAAAACACTTTTGCATGCTATCAAATATATAAATACAGGGAGAAAGGAAGAGTCAGAAAAGGCTCAGATTTCAAGTGAGGGATAAATACAATTATGCTGTTGCTCAAAGATAGTTGAGGGTTCATGAGGAGCTATCTTGAGTTCAGTTTCAAACACTTTCACTTTGAGGCACTGTGGGGCTTGCCACAGGCTTCCCTGGTGGCTCAGTGGTAAAGAATCCACCTGCCAGTGTAGGAGATGCAAGTTCTATCCCTGGGTAATCCCCTGGAGGAGGAAATGGCAACCCACTCCAGTATTCTTGCCTGGGAAACCCCACTACAGAGGAGCCTGGTGGGGCTACAGTCCAGAGCGTTGCAAAGAGTTTGACACAACTTAGCAACTGAACAACAAGACTTGCCACAAATTGAAGAGGATGTGGTGGTTCGGGTGGATATAAACGTTTGGGTTTACAGGGTTCATCTCCTGATGACTGAACCCTAAAAAGGAAACGAGATTGCCTGGAATAGGAGCCAGGAATTTAAAAGACAGAAACATGAAACAATCTGGCTTAAAAGAAGAGTAACAGGGAAAGAATTTAGTGAAGACAAGGTGTAAAGTCAGAAAAGGATAATAGTCACAGTGCGAAAGCCACAGTGAGAGAGGCTTCAGAGGAATGAGTGGTTAGCAATCTTCAAATTTGCAAAGAATTTAAGGACAACTCCTAAAAGCTTTCTGGTGATCTGGAGTACATGAATGGCTACTGAGACATCATTAACAGAGGTGGAAGGTGGCATCGCATGACTGATATAAGGGGTTATTTAGATAAGAGCTGATAAGTAGGTCATTATTTTATTCTTTTTCTTTTTTTCTCGTATTTCCAACACATGTTCCACTCTTGATTGCTATTTCTCTGAGAAATAGAAGCAACCAGAAGACACATTTCAACTCTACCACCATCACACGTAACCTCGATCTGCTTCTGTATTTCCTTGCTTTTCCTTCTCTCTTGTTCCTGTAAATGAACTGTCTGTTTAATAGAAAGCAACCCTCCACTTATGCATTACATGCCATTTCTCTCTACCTACTCAAGGACATCATTTCAACAGTACTGTCCCTTCTCTATTATGCACTATCAAATTTTACCACTGTTCTCCACTGTATCTTTTTCATCAGTACATACAAAAGCATCCTCTTTTGATCAACTTCCCCTACCAATTATGATGCTAGTCCTCTCCTCCCTTTATAAAAAAGCACCAGACAGATTATATGGCATTAAAGGATTTCCTAAAAACACTGCTTATTTATACTCTGCCTTGAAATCAATATCATCAAGATCAATATTTCTGAGTCTTGTACCACTTCCAGATTCAGCCAATAGGGGACTCTTCCCTGGACCCCATGACTTAGAAATTCTTGCCCTGGCCCTTCATATGCTGAGCTTCTCCCCAGTGGAGCAAGAAGTTGAGGAGGCCAAGGGGAAATGTCCACTTGGCGTTTATGCTCTTCATCCAGCCCATACTCCAGGGAACCAGAAGTGTGTAACTTCCTTTTGGTATCACTTAAACCCACTTCAGGATCTGCACAGGCCTCTTCTGTGAGTCTGATGACTCAACAGTAGATCACACCACTGAATTTACTTATCCCTAGGTCAGAGAGATTGCCAAAAGTCAGCTGTTTGTCAGGTGTTAGCAGAGCTTGCTTGTGCAAGAGTTCTTACACAGCAAAGCACTGAGTGGATAGTGGAAAGAGAAGGGGGCTGGGATTCTTACACTTCCACATTTCCATATTGAAAAGAAAGCAAATTGTGCTAAATTTGGACACGTCTTTTTGTATCACTATGAAGTTACTTTTTTTTTTAACATAAGAGGGAAGAATTTTTCTTTTAAGTTTGTAAACTTGATTTATAACATAAATATTTAGATGTGTAGCATGTATGCTTGGAATGATACTCTGGCCATGGAAATGTAAGATGTAGGTCTGACTGGATTCAGTGATTAATTCTCAGTACATTTTTTTTAACTTGACCAGTCAGTAGTATGTGACAGAGTGAATCAATCCATTTTCTTAAGACCTTTTCTTTTCTTGGCTTCTAGGAAGACAGTGTATTCTCCAGATTCTCCTCCTTCCATGTTAGCAGCAACTTCTCAGATTTCTTTACATGAGCTTAGACAGTCCCTGAACCTCTTTTCTCTCTTTCCATATTCCCATTATTTCATCTACTTTTATAACTTTAAATGTCATTATCTGCTGATGACTCTCAGTTATATTCTAGCCCTCGTGTGATATGTGGAATCTGAAAAAAAATAATAAAAGATACAAATGAACTCATTTACAAAACAGAAAAACATTCACAGACAGAAAACAAACTTATGGTTAACAAAGGGGATAGCAGTGGAGGAGCAGGGAGGGAGATAAATTAGGAGTTTGGGACTAACATAAACACACTGCTATATGTAAAATAAGAAAACAGCAAGGACCTATTGTATAGCACAGGAAACTAAACTCAGTATCTTATAATAACCTATAATGGGAAAGAATCTGAACAAGCGTATCTATGTATGTATAACTGAATCACATTGCTGTATACTAGAAACTAATACATTATATATTAACTATACATCAGTTTAAATAAAAGAAAGAAACAACATTCTAGCCAGAATTCTGACATTGAAACTCATATTGGTAGCCTGCTTGAACACTTGATTTGGATAATAATTTTTCAAGTATATGATATTCAGTTGAGCTCTTGATCGTTCTCCCCTAACTCTCCTTATTCCACAGTATTTCTCATCTCAACATGTAGAAACTCCATTCCTACAACTACTCAATTTCTTTCTCTTAAGTACTGCATCTCAATCCCTGCCAGTTCTAACTATAAGATGTATCCAAAAATCTGTCCACGTGTTACCATGACAACATTCCAGCCTAAATCATGTTGCCTTTCACCTGGATTATTGCAAAAATTTCCTAATTTCTTGAAAATGTTATCCAGAATTACTGTGTTAACATGTTGGTTCCATCAATGTATTCCACTGCTTAAACCCCTGTATTGTTTTCCCGTCTATCACGGGGCTGAGTCCTGAGCTGGTTCAGGAGTCCTTCATTCATCTGAAGCAGCACCCCCACGCTCACCCATTCTGCTCTCTTCTACTCCTATCCCTGTACTTACTTTACTCCAGCCACCCTGGTTCCCTGTGATTCTTCAGTTCCTCAAAGCCTTCACAATTACTGTTCCCTTTGCTCAGATTTATCTTTCTCTAGATGTCTGTGTCTTTCTTTCCCATTTCTTTGTTGTCTTTGCGCAAATGTTACTGAAGTGAACATGCTGCTGTACCATTAGGAGCTCCTTTCATGCCTGATTCACTCATTCTTTCAGCTCCTGGCAGTGTTGGCAGATGCGTGCCTCTGTAGGGCACGGTCCTTGACCAAAAGGACCTGCCTTGTCCAAGGTTGTAACTCCCACCTGAAGGCAGCCCTTATGCAATGACTGGGCAACTTGGGAGTATAAAGGTTAATCTCCCTTCTCAAGAACAACTTTGAAGAATCATTCCAGTTATAGACCTCCAAAGGATCATCTGTGACCCCTATTACAACAGCATTGCGGTTCACCCTGTCCTATGGCCAAGTTCTGCCTCCCTCCTTCCACCTAGATTTATCTGCCAAAGGTGTTCCTCACTCCTTTTTAAGCAGATCTGCCTCAGATTCTGTTTCCAGGGAAACTTAATCTGAGAGAATTTATATCAAGAGTGGTCCCAAGAAGCAGACTCTAAATGGGGTATTGGAACTAGATTACCAATCCCCAACCTTCAACCTTCAGCCAGCTAATCAATTAGGGCCCGATTATAGCTATTAGTTTTATGACCCATTGCATTCGGCTTGCAAAAGCAGGTAAGTTTCTAAAATTTTCACTGGTAGTAATCTGAAATTGGATATCAGTGAAAAATAATATACATGTAAGAAAAATCTCAGTGTTCAGAAGAGTTAAAGCAAGAAAAAATTATAAGGACTACAGCAATACGGCTGTTGCTGGGAGCTATCAGTTCACTGAAGAAAAGACAATGGAAGGCCAAGGGTGATTAATCACAAATTTAATGCAAAGCACAAAAGTCAGAGGATAGCCTATATAGATGAAGGTGGGAAAAGTAATGATCAGGCAGAGAAGGTAGGAGAGTTCAACAGAAGATTGAATATTCAACCATGGCAAGACTGTTACACCAAAGTCAAGGTCTTCATGGAAAGAAATGGGACCTAGAGAATTAAAATAGTAATGCCAAGGTTGATGCATCAAAAAATCTTGAATCCTAGACTCTACTTGGATCCTCTGGGCTGGCAAAAGTGTTACATTTTTTCTTTTTAAAAAGTAGCACCCCGTCTTGCATGAAGACAATGTAGAATCCTTTGTCTTGTAAGATAGCTTTCAGTCTAATGCGAATCTATACCTACTGCTTCAGGAAACACAGTTAGTAACTATAATCTACTTATGACATAACCTGACCAAGGAAGTTCTGAACCTGTGAGCAGAAGATAACAAAAGAGCTCCAGAAGCTAACCAGCATGTACTTGCAGGAGCTATAAGTGTGTGTGTACACACACATATATTTAGATTTTAAGGGTGCTAGATTAAAGGGAAGTGGAGCATAAAGTTGGATAAAGGAGAGGTATCATACAGAAGCCCTCTCCGATGATATAGGATGCCAATACCCTAGGAGACAGTATCAATATGTTTCATAGGATGGCTCTCGGAAGCCTGGATAAAGTTCTGTCCCATGGCAAATGGTAGAGAAAGGCAACAAAAGGCTCAGAGAATTTGGCAACCTATAAGGGAAAAATAATCAGACTTTAGGAAATGATCAAATAGATTTCCATGTATTGAAATAGTAAGGAATGCACTAGTGGAGGGAACGATTTCAGCATTATTGAGACAGTTCTTTACAGGCAGGGGTTGATGAGTGCTGCTGCTGCTGCTGCTGCTAAGTCGCTTCAGTCGTGTCCGACTCTGTGCGACCCCATAGACGGTAGCCCACCAGGCTCCCCCGTCCCTGAGATTCTCCAGGCAAGAACACTGGAGTGGGTTGCCATTTCCTTCTCCAGTGCATGAAAGTGAGAAGTAAAAGTGAAGTCGCTCAGTCGTATCCGACTCTTAGCGACCCCATGGACTGCAGCCTAGCAGGCTCCTCCGCCCATGGGATTTTCCAGGCAAGAGTACTGGAGTGGGGTGCCATTGCCTTCTCCTGGGGTTGATGACAGAAAATACAATTGTAGACCGGGGCTTCCTCAAAGCAATGGGAATTATAAGACCCCAAAATAAAAGAGACCAGGTGCGAGATTTAATTATGAAAGTCAACACAGCTGTAATATTATAAAGAGAGTAAAGGTCAGAGTAGCAGCTGGGGGAGCCAGATATGTGTAGACCTATGGAAATAGTTAATAGATCAGAGCATCCTTAAAACCAAAGTAAATGAACAGGCCTTCTGAGTATTGCTGAATTTAAACAACCCAAAGAGTCAAGGATAATCATTAGAAGGATAATGTCATGATCCCTTATCCTATTTCTAGAACTGAGCTATTTCTCAGAGCCTGATTCCAATTACTGAGAGATCCTCATGAATGAGAAGTCTGCAACATTATGACAAGTATGCAGAACGAAGAGTCACTAAACAGATTCTAGTTGCTTGGGCTTTTCTCTAGTTGTGGAGAGCAGGGGCTGCTTTTTAGCTGTAGTGTGCAAGAGTCTCACTGAGGAGCTTTTCTTATTGTCGAGCATGGGCTCTAGGGAGCCCAGGCTCAGCAGCTGTGGCTCCTTGTGGGTTGTAAAGCACAGGCTCACCAGTTGCAGCATACAGTCTCAGTTGCTTTGCAGCATGTGGAACCAGGGCTAGAATGCATGTCCTCTGTATTGCTAGGTGGATCCCTATCCACTATACCACCAGCAAAGTCCTTTTTTTTAAACACTTGTCACCATCTATAATTCTGTATACTCAAAATATTTACTGTGTTTATTGTCTGTGTGAATCCCTCTACACCCTCAAACACTAGAATTTAAGCTCTGTGAGAAAGGCATCTAATTTGATTTACTGCTGAATCGCTCATGCCTGGTACACACATAACAATTGTTAAATATATCAATTGCTGAATAAATGAATTCCTGCAATTCTAGAGGTAATATTTCACATTTGCAGTCATTTGGGAAAAGGAGAATCATGCATGTCCAAGATGGAACAGGACCCTTCAAACACTGTATAGCTACTGGTCACTCACTATTCTGTTTTCAATAAACAAGGGTTTTTTTTCTATGTACTCTGTTGAGAGCCTGGAAACAGAAGAGAAGAACAGGAGGGCATGGTCACGCAAATATCCCCACCTAGTTAAAGAGGATGGACAAAATGATTAGCTGCAAATTCCTCTTAGGAATTTCAAAAGTAATGACGCCTCTAACAGGAGGTGGTATATATGAATCATAATGGAGAGTGTACAGAAGAGGTTCACTCTTAAAGGATGAGAATTATGAGGAAAAGTTAGCTATGGAAGAGCAAGATATTCCTAGTGAGGGAAAAAAGCCTGAGTGAAAGCTAAGTTGGGATACTAGCAAAATATTTTGTGAAATTTGAACAAAATCTGTACTTTAATAATCCTGAGATACATTTGTTTTTTTTAAAGATAGACTTTGGGACAGGAAGAGGTCCCTTAGGAAATAATTATCTCCTTTGTCATTTAGGCTTGTAATATTTTTGTTTCCAATAATCATCACCTATAATTATATCTTAATCCATAGAAAAATAAAAGATAGAAATTAGAAAAATAAAGACAGAAATTAACTTCAATGAATAAAAACACATATTTGCATTACCTCTAAAGACATAAGAGGTGCTTAATGCTGGTACTGTAAACTTATTGCACCATCTGAATGTGCTAACTTGAAACAGCAACTTTTGCCCTACTCCCTCAAGATAGAAAGACTGCTCTCAAGGAGTCCCCGAAGACATGAACTCTCAAAAGGCAATACCATGCAGAGGGCTCCCAGAAGTACATATTTGAGTACCATTAGTAAAGAAGGGATAGTTTGTCTCAAATTTCATGGGAATATACAAAGATAAAGGTCATTGCTAAGGGAGCTAAGACTCAAAACACTTAGGGATCCAAAGCCTAAAGTCAACACCTCCTATAAGATATGGAAACAAATTAAAGAATAATACAGATGGCAGCCTGTTTTGACAATTTCCGGCAGGGGCTGAGCCACTGAAGCCACTTATGGAAGTCAGCCACAGGTCACAGCGTCAGCGGATACCCAGCTTGCTGACGCTATGTGTGCTGCACGCTAAGCTGCTTCAGTCGTATCTGACTCTTTATGACCCCATGCACTGTAGCCCACAGGCTTCTCTGTCCATGGGATTCTCCAGGCAAGAATACTGGAGCGGATTGCCATTTCCCCTTCCAGGGGATCGTCCCAACCCAGGGACTGAACACCCATCTTTTATGTCCCCTGCATTGGCAGGAAAGTTCTTTATCTCTAGCACCACCTGTCAAGATTCGACTGTATAAGACTCAGTAATACTGGCAAAAGAGACCTCTCCAGAAATGTAGGTTGGACTCTCAATATTAAAAGCAAATTGCAAACAATCCCAGGATATCTCAAGCTAGATGTTAAAACATAAATGTAAAACAGCAATTATTCAAATGGTTTAAAGACTAATGTGCCAGTCTGAAGATTCAACAGAGAACCTGACCAAAAACAGCAAGAAGGAAAATCACCACATCACTCAAGCTGCGGTCTGTCAGTGACTTTTAAAGCTGAGGACTCTTTCTCTGTATTTTACCACCTCAGTTTTCTTTATTGCACAGTCTGTTCCCACAGTAGATATTCCTGATCAGGTTGATACTGTGGTTTTTTTAAAAAGGCAACAATGTTCTTAGAAGTTATTTTGCAATGATTATTTGAAAAGACCACCATTCTCCAATACAATGTCTCTTTCTTTCTTTGTGTGTGTGGGTTGTGCACACAATATATGTATATCTGTGTGTGTGTGTATGTATATGTACAGCAATCTACTTTTTTTAGTTGGTCACTATATAAAACTCTAATATGATAGGATACTTTGGCCACCTGATGCGAAGGGCTGACTCATTTGAAAAGACCCTGATACTGGTATGCTGCGGTTCATGAGGTTGCAAAGAGTCAGACACGACTGAGCGACTGAACTGAACTGGACAGCTTTATGTTTCTTATTTTAAAGAAGGAACAAAAGTTTTGGCCACATACTTCCTTAAACAAAAACGCCTAATTTAGTTACCTTTTCCTATTGTCATCTTTTATCAATTTTTCCTCACTACAGAGCAAGGCTTAGTAATAGAAAGGGAGTATGCTGGTGTTATTTTTAAGGCTGATTAGAAAAAAAAAAGATGTACTTATTGGGCTAACAGTTGTAATCATAGATATGAACACTATTTCAGACTAAAATTGGGCTTCACAGGTGGCACTAGTGGTAAAGAACCCGCCTGCCAATGCAGGTAGACGTGAGATGTGGGTTCGATCCTGGGGTTGGGATGATCCCCTGGAGGAGGGCATGGCGACCTGCTCCAGTGTTCTTGCCTGGAGAATCCCACAGACAGAGGAGCCTGACAGGCTGGGGTCCATAGGGTTGCACAGAGTCAGACATGGCTGACGCGACATAGTACACATTCACAGACTAAAATTGGTCTTTTTGTTGATTTTTTGAGTCCCTTTAGAATTTAAAGGGTGTTGAGACAGACCCATCATGACACTGAACCTGGGAAATATTCAACCATGCTATCACCTCAACAGAGCACACACAAAAGAGGTCCCAGGTCTCTATCAATGTACTAATAAAAAATAATTTTTGAATATTTCCAATAGTTAGCACTATGTCAAATACAATGGAGGATACCTAAGCTAATAAAATACTGTATTCACTCTAACAGAATTTACTGTTTTATTTCCATAATTTTCTTAGGTCCAGAAAAACATAGTGAGTATAAGTGAAGCAACATGGATTAATAGCTGTATTAACAACCACAGCTCATTAGTGAAGCTGAGTTCCAGGCACCCAAGGGAGAGGAATGAGAAGCCTTTCTCTTCTCTCTGGCTCTCCCCAGCTTCCCTCCCCTAAATATAGATACACCTTAAATTTAATGTCAAGATTATTTTAGCAACTAATGAAAATAATCACATAAAAATCTCATAAAGTTGAAGATAAATCATTCTGAGTCACACAACAAAGTAGAATTTTGTAATTGTATACAGTACAGAATATATACAATTATACTCCTGGAAGAGTTGGTCGGTTTTCATCAGATGCCCACATAGAAGTCTTAGTAAATTGCATACCGTTTCAAAGCCATAGTATGTACCCAGCAAAAAGAATAGGGAGGGAGTATATTTACTTGAATACAGTTATGGAAGTACCTTATCTATTCATAATCGCTATGGAACACATAAGAGTCTTCTATATTCAAGGTACTCTATATTCAATTTTGATGTAAAAACAAAAAGGAAAAGATTTTAATGTTTGTGTTCTTTTGCATTTCTGTTAGTGTGGATGGACTCGGTGTTCATGAACGAGTATAAATAAACCAGCCGGTGCAAATCTTGTTCCTTTGGGGCAGGCCTTTTGCATTTTAAAAGCAACATCACATGCTTTGCATACCTACCTTTCCACATCTTTATACTATCATAACATGGCTTGGGCAGGTGAAATCCAGAAAGTTTTGACTATGTTTATGTATTGACAGTCTAATATTTTATGTGAAAAAGTAAACAAAGCAGGAGTATGTATTGAATTTGGCAGCCTATTTCCTTGTTCTATGAATATGCAAAAATACACCTGTTCAGAGTTTGTCCACGATCCCACAAGAACAGCACTAACATGCTGATGGACTGACTGTATTCTAATATTTCCCTGTTAGATGTCCACAAATCCCAAAATGTGCACTGAGAGATTTGCCTGCTGCCACAGGTAGCCAACTCCGCTTAAAAGGAAAATATCACTGGACTATCTAAGTGCTTTATGCTTCATATAAACAAACAAGGAAAAAAACTATATAACAGAATCTCTGTCCCCAAACTTGCAGATTGTCAAGAAGGACATGATGTCTGTTTGGGTAGTCGAAAGGCATGGAACATATTTGGGTATATTCACTGTTCTTACCTTTCAGGAAAAACCAAATGACCTACTGTTACAAAGAATATTGCTTTTTATTCCCTCAGTACCAAATCAATAAAAGTCCTTCCAGCACAATAGCTGTTCCTTAATGGCCCCAAAGAGTTAATGCACTGCCTGAATCAAACACATTCCAGTGTCTACACCAAGCAGACCCTCAATTAATGGTGATGGATTGACTTTCTCACAAGCAGTAAAAGCTCAATTTATAGAAATTGATCCTACGAGACAAAAATAAATAATTTAAGAGCACTGTGTGTGAATTCTATGTTTGGCAACATAGCAATGTGTATAGATCTAAGAACTATGTGTATTTTTTTTTAATGAAAAGGTTTTCTAGTTAGCTGACAGATACTAAGAGTGTCTCAATCATTTTGAGTTATAATCTAAGCATAGCAAAACTATAAATCTGGGTGATTCAATATAAATATTCTGATAGTGATATCATAGTGATTATGAAGAATCTGAAGACTCATATCCCTAAAGATAAGACTCATGTTTGTTCATTAGTAATTACAACTTTAAATCTTGCAATAAAGATTGCCTATTAGTGATAAACACTATTTGAATTGTCCATTTCAGATCTTTAGTGTACAGATTTTCATACTTTCTACATTATTATATACTATTCTTTAAGGAAGATGAGCAGGTTTGAAGGAGTGCCAGAAGTAACAGCTTAATTTGAAAGTATAATGAACTTTCTCTTTAGCTGCCATAGAACTGTGTGGTTTTACCCTTTGTCAGGTGACAGCATCTCCTTAGTCAAAGCAGTCTTAGAAAATGAGGGAATGGGCTGTTGGGTACTTGAGCAGAGCATTGCTCTTACATCCTATGTCCAAACCAGAGCACTAGCTGCGCTCTACATTCCAAAAAGTTTGAGCAAATAAACTGACAAGCATCTAACACTACAAGATGGGAATTGGAATTAGTTCAGAGAGCAAGGAATCAGCCAAAAGATCAAAAGAATTGGAGAAAAAGCTTCAGGAAGATGCTGAGCGAGATGCAAGAACTGTAAAGTTGCTGTTGTTAGGTAATATCCTTTTTTCCTTTTGCCTTTAAAACCCTGCTATTTTTTCAACTGTGATGTGTTTACTTTTCTCAAACTTTAATTTCAAGAGTATTACCGTATGGGAGATTTATTACGAAAATGTGTTTTGAAGTTGATTTTATGTGTACTCTGTAAATATTTACTTTTTTGCTTAAGATTTTATTGCATGTCTTTTATTAAGCAGAGAGACAAATATTTATTAGATGGCTCAATTTCTCTATGTCAGTAATCTTTATTATTAAAAAAACTCATGGGCATTTATTATTTTATTATACACTATTTTCTGAATATCGACTTTTTAATATGGAAGAAATCCTTTACATGTTACAAAGACTTATGTCATTTTGTTTGGAAATATTTTGTTCGGTATCAACACTAATATGTTATTTAATTACTTATACTGTTAAAACCAATTAGTCAAGTTATTTAGAGAGTAATGATAAAGTACTTCAAAGATACTAATAATATTATTTAGCCTTCTGAATACTGTCTGTATAATTGAAAAATACTCAATTTAAATCCTTTTAGGATACTTAAATATTTATTTAGTTCAGGAATTATGTCTCTTCTATTTTTTATTCCCTCAAAATTCAGCACACTATTTAACCCCAGCTATGAATTTAATAAATGTTCAATGAATTGAAAGAATGAATATAATTTATATATCATGCATTTTTCTAAACATGTCACAGTCCCTAGAAGATAAATATGATTTTGAAATAAAATAAAGACCTATGAAAAGAATATAAAACAAGAACTTCAATTTAATCATAGTTATATGTTCTTCCTGCTCTTCATTATACACAAAAGCAGTCCATTTTATTTCATAATTGTGAATCTTTCACACAACAAAATATTCTCCTTTGTGTCTATGTGTTCTTTTACCATATCTGATTTGCTCCCAGTGGCAAGAGTATCTCAGAAACCAACTGTAAGAGCTCCACCACTTGCTCTTCCAAGGAAAGGAAATGTTTTCTCTCTTTATGCCCAATTCCTGAGGCCTTACACCCACTGCACTTACAAGTAACTACCAAGAGAGGCTGGTAAGTTAGAAAGATGTAGGGGTCAGCTCTTATGAAACCACCAAATGCAACTTTTCTAATGCTCCGGAGTATTCTGAGACTTTGTCAAGAGTGAAAGTAATAAGTGGACACAGAGAAAACAAATAAAAGATGAGAGGGAACACCAAACATTCCAGCAAGTATGTTCTGTGTCTCTGTTGTACTAAGAACCATGGCACAGGACTAGTAACGCAAACACAGAGAATCCTTATGTTTGAATAAAATTTCAAAAGAATAGATATTTTCAATATATGAATTATTTTTAGATTAAAGTGATGGGCTACATAAAGAGGAAAGGGTAACGTTATAGAAGATATACAAAGAATGGTATTTAGTGGTATTATTACATCTTTTAATATCCTAAGGCAATCACAATTGCATAAATTCATCTCCAGTGTTACCCATACATTTGGATTCATTTGGTTCCAACAATATGTCACTGAACTTCTCTATCACATCTTATTTACACAGATGAATCATGTCCTCTGTAGCTTTCCCTATTCAGTGATATTTCAAACCCTTGACTAAGTTTTCCCTTCTGGACTCTATATAAGTCCTATGTGGTAGTTTAGTCACTAAGTCGTGTCTGACTCTTGTGACCCCATGGACTATAGCCCACCAAGTTTCCCCGTCCATCGGATTTTCTAGGCAGTAATAGAGGAGTGGAATCTTGCTGGAACAGGGGTTGAACCCGGGTCTCCTGCCCTGCAGGCAGATTCTTTACCGACTGAGCCACCAAGAAAGTCATATGTGTTCTATGTCTAACGATGAAGTTGTCAAAGTTCAAAACAATACAATCTTGTAATAATTCTGCTTCAATTCTCATGCTTTGAACTGAAAGCAAATTATCTAACCTATTATCTTTATATTCAATTTGGCCTCATTAATATATAAAAGCATTCAGTAGAAGCAAAGTAAACCTTCCTACCCTCAAATCCCCTCACTAATGAAATCTAATTTCTCCCATCATTGAAACAATGATTCTCATTCATCAGTCTTATCTGAACAATAGTTTTTAAGCAATGTTTTATGTCCTGTGGGACCAACCAGGAGAGCCTTGGTAGAAACCAGAACTTGAGTCTGGCTCTACTTTTACAAAAACAGAAATCTTAAATTTATAGAAATATGAAGAAAATATTTTCAACAGAATTCATTATTTAGTTGATCCTTTTGTTATCCAGTGCATTTCGAGGTGCTTAAACACAACACAACTTTCCAGTTAACATGTGCTGTGGAGTGGATGTACTATTTGGTATCACTGGACATAAGATTTCACTTAATTTGAAGAGCTATCCATATCAAAGTGCACTTTACAACTAAAGGATCACCTTGAAGACAGATTCCCTTTTATTCTACCTTTCAGACATTCAGTAAAATTATACAAGAGATGCCAAATCTGTTTCTATAGCAAAAAGCAGCCTTCTAGTAAACACTGGAGATGACATACATTCCTGGCTTATTTGATAAAACTGCTATCAAGACAATAATGCCATGGAACGTATTGTATTTTTTAATTAGCCTGTAAAGGTACCCCAGAAAGAGTGCATTTTAGTAAGAAAAAACAAATGCTAATGTATAAGCTGTTCTTTTTTGTAGATTTCCTATGTTACTTTATTTTTAAATTTTATTTAAATTGAGTGAAGTCACTCAGTTGTGTCTGACTCTTTGTGACCCCATGGACAGTAGCCTACCTGGCTCCTCTGTCCATAGGATTTTCCAAGCAAGAGTACTGGAGTGGGTTGCCATTGCCTTCTCCAGGAGATCTTCCCAACCCAGGGATCGAACCCAGGTCTCCCACATTGTAGGCAGACGCTTTACCACCTGAGCCACCAGGGAAGAGCCCATTTAAATTAAAAAAATCTTAATTTATAGATGTTTGATTACACTTCAGTTCCATTCAAAAGAAATACCTGTCTTTTCATTGTGAGATCATTGTGGTTCATCTTTCTGTTCCTGTATCTCCTTTCTTTATATTTATTATTTCAAATTTTAGTTCAAATTTATTTATTTAACACATTACTTCTTTTTTTCACTTTTACAAATTTTCATCACGTGAGCTGGATAGATTCAGAGCTCCACAGTATAGGGGAAAAAATAGCTTTGTTTTTTCATCGTATCTGAAAACTTGCCTCATTCATTCTACAATGTTCAGTTATGATATTGTAATGAGCTTTTAGCCAGTGATTTCCAACACTGTCATAGACTACTCAGTACTGGTGCTCTACTCCTTTAATTCTAAACCATTTATTCTTGATTTTTCTATGTGCTATCTTGTAAACATCACAGTATCATTTTTAATGTATATGTGTATATACATTAATTTTATGTAATTATCAAGTAATGCAATGTACATATACATATGTATATCCTTTTATGTATATCAAGAGGAAAGAGGACATAAGACTCATGCTATATCAAAGTTCTTACTTGTATTCTGTTTAAATAGGTCTTTTTATTTTTAAAAGCATTTCTATATATGAGTGGGAAAGAATGCAGAAAACTGGAGGTGTTCCTCAGTCACTGGCTAGAGTATAAATTCATTAAGTGTAGAAGCTCTATTTGATGTTTCTATTACACCAGTAGAGTCAATGCTTGTCTGTGGATGTGATCACTTACACAGGTCCCCTGGAATAATTATGTTACAATTAAAAATTGCAAAGCATAATTAGAAAAAAAAACACAACTTATTTCAGATAACCAGTGATATGAATCTTATGAACAACATGTAGAAGCGATTTCTGAGTAATGTTTCCAATTTTTTTTTAATTAAACTCATTCCTTTTTATATAAATATATTTTGTTTAAAATATTTTACAATATATTTTTATAAAGCTATCAATCTTTTGGGTGTACAAATATTTTTACTATTTGTACAAATATTGTACAAATGTTTAAAATTGTTTTTCAGTAAAGTGGAAAGAAACAGTCTACTTGAAGAGTTTCAAATTGTCTCCAAAGCAACTATTTGCACCATAGCAATCTGAAACCTTCAGAGGAAAAGTCAAATATTTACAGTTATATTTTTTTTTATAACTAATGGCATTTGGCAGCATCAAATAGCTCTCTACAGTATCCCTTTTCTCTACTGGGCAAAAAGCACTTAGACAAACATTTTGCATTTATTTGTTTGTTTTAGATTAATATATATCTAATAATCAGGACACATTAACAGACTCATAAGTCCCTCACATGAAAGATGTAAACCATTCATTAAGGCATTCCATATTTAGCCAACTTATGGTATTTGTTAATGAGATTAAAACCCTGTCTTGCTGTGAATAACTCTCATTAACTGTAATGTAACAGAACATCTCATGTTATATAACAGAGCATTTTTATATTCATTTGCTATATTCAAACCTTAATTATTGATTTAAGAGCAATACTGTACTTTTAAAAATATTCAGATAAGCAACATGAGTTAACACATTTATCCTTCCATTAATTAAAAAGGAAAGAGGGTAGTGAAACATTTGATGGTATAAAGTCTCTGTGATAAATTTTACATAAAATATAGTTCCAGTTAAGATTTACACTCAAATTCAGAATCCATCTCCTTATTTAACTTTCCTACAAATATATCAATGTAGAATTTACCTCTAAGGAAGTGACATTCAAGCTGAAACTGAAGCTAAAACTCATCAAGATATAAAAATATTGATTTTGTGTATTAGACTCTGATCCTAATAAACTAGAGTCAGTTCAGTCGCTTAGTCATGTCTGACTGTTTGCGACCCCATGGACTACAGCACACCAGGCTTTCCTGACCATTACTGAATTGTGGAGCTTACTCAAACTCATGTCCATCGAGTCAGAGATACCATCCAACCACCTTATCCTCTGTAGTCCCCTTCTCCTCCTGCCTTCAATCTTTCCCAGAATCAGGGTCTTTTCCAATGTCATTTCTTCACATCAGGTGGCCAAAGTATTGGAGTTTCAGCTTCAGCATCAGTCCTTCCAATGAATATTCAGGACTGATTTCCTTTAGGATGGACTGGTTGGATCTCCTGGCAATCCAAGGGACTCTCAAGAGTCTTCTCCAACATCACAGTTCAAAAAATCAATTCTTCAGCACTCAGATTTTTTTATAGTCGAACTCTCACATCCATACATGACTACTGGAAAAACCACAGCCTTGACTAGGCAGACCTTTGTTTGCAAAGTAATGTCTCTGCTTTTTAGTATGCTATCTAGGTTGGTCATAGCTTTTCTTCCAAGGAGCAAGCGTCTTTTAATTTTATGGCTGCACTCACCATGTGCAGTGATTTTGGAGCTCAAGAAAAAAAGTCTATCACTGTGTCCATTGTTTCCCCCTTTATTTGCCATGAAGTGATGGGACCAGATGCCAGGATCTTATTTTTTTGAATGTTGAGTTCTAAGTCAGAGTTTTCACTCTCTTCTTTCACTTTCATTAAGAGGTTCTTTAGTTCTTCCTCGCTTTCTGCCATAAAGGTGGTATCATCTTTCATATCTGACGTTACTGATATTTTTCCCGGAAATGTTGATTCCAGCTTGTGCTTCATCCTGCCTGGCATTTTGCATGACATACTCTGCACATAAGTTAATTAAACAGGGTGACAATATACAGGCTTGACATATTCTTTTCCTGAATTGGAACCAGGCTGTTGTTCCATGTCCAGTTCTAACTGTTGCTTCTTGACTTGCATACACATTTCTCAGGAGGCAGGTCAGGCGCTCTGGTGTTCCCATTTCTTTAAGAATTGTCCACATTTTGATGTGATCCACTCAGTCAAAGACTTTGGCATAGACAATATAGCAAAAGTAGATGTTTTTCTGAAACTCTCTTGCTTTTTTGATGATGTTGGCAATTTGATCTCTGGTTCCTCTACCTTTCCTAAGTTCACCTTGAACATCTGGAATATTTCACAGTTCACATACTGTAGAAGCCTGGCATGGGGAATTTTGAGCCTTGCTTTGCTAAGTGTGTGAGATGAGTGCAATTGTGCAGTAGTTTGAACATTCTTTGACATTGCCTTTCTTTGAGATTGGAATGAAAATTGACCTTTTGTAGTCCTGTGGCCACTGCTGAGTTTTCCCAATTTGATGACATATTGAGTGCAGCACTTTCACAGCATCATCCTTTAGGATTTGAAATATCTTAACTGGAATTCCATCACCTCAACTAGCTTTCCTCATAGTGATGCTTCTTAAGGCTCACTTGATTTCACATTCCGGGATGTCAGGCTCTAGGTGAGTGATCACACCTATGGGGAATTTTGAGCCTTGCTTTGCTAAGTGTGTGAGATGAGTGCAATTGTGCAGTAGTTAGAACATTCTTTGACATTGCCTTTCTTTGAGATTGGAATGAAAATTGACCTTTTGTAGTCCTGTGGCCACTGCTGAGTTTTCCCAATTTGATGACATATTGAGTGCAGCACTTTCACAGCATCATCCTTTAGGATTTGAAATATCTTAACTGGAATTCCATCACCTCAACTAGCTTTCCTCATAGTGATGCTTCTTAAGGCTCACTTGATTTCACATTCCGGGATGTCAGGCTCTAGGTGAGTGATCACACCATCATGGTTATGTGGGTCATGAAGATCTTTTTTGTATAGTTCTTCTGTGTGTTCTTGCCACCGCTTCTTAATATCTTCTGCTTCTGTTAGGTCCACACCATTTCTGTCCTTTGTTGTGCCCATCTTTGCATAAAATGTTCCCTTGGTATAGAGATTTTCTTGAGGAGATCTCTAGTCTTGTCCATTCTATTGTTTTCCTCTATTTCTTTGCACTGATCACTGAGGAAGGCTTTCTTATCTCTCCTTGCTATTCTTTGGAACTCTGCATTCAAATGGGTATATCTTTCCTTTTCCCCTTTGCCTTTAGCTTCTCTTCTTTTCACAGCTATTTGAAAGGGCTCCTCAGACAACCATTTTGCCTTTTTGCATTTCTTTTTCTTGGGAATGGTCCTGACCACTGCCTCCTGTACAACCTCACAAAGCTTTGTCGATAGTTCTTTATGCACTGTGCCTATCGGATCTAATCTCTTGAATATATTTGTCATTTACTCAGTATAATCATAAGGGATTTGATTTAGGTCACACCTGAATGCTCTAGTGGTTTTCCCTACTTTCTTCAAGTTAAGTCTGAATTTGCCAATAGGAGTTCATGATCTGAGCCACAGTCAGCTCCTGGTCTTGTGTTTGTTGACTGTATAGAGCTTCTCCATCTTTGGCTGCAAAGAATATAATCTATGAGCCATTCCATGTAGTACCACCCAAGACAGATGGATCATGGTGGAGAGTTCTGACAAAACGTATTCCACTGAAGAAGGAAATGGCAAACCACTTCAGGATTCTTGCCTTAAAAACCCCATGAACAGTATAAAAAGGCAAAATTATGTGACACTGAAAGATGAACTCCCCAGGTTAATAGGTGCCCAGTGTGCTACTAGAGAACAGTGAAGAAATAACTCCAGAAAGAATGAAGAGATGGAGCCAAAGCAAAAACACCACCCAATTGTGGATGTGACTGGTGATGGAAATAAAGTCCGATGGTGTAGAAAGCCATGTTGCATAGGAACCTGGACTGTTAGGTCCATGAATCAAGGTAAATTGGAAGTGGTCAAACAGGAGATGGCAAGAGTGAACATTGACATTTTAGGAATCAGTGAACTAAAATGGACTGGAATGGGTGAATTTAACACAGATGACCATTATATCTACTACTGTGGGCAAGAATCCCTTAGAAGAAATGGAGTAGCCCTCAAAGTCAACAAAAAGTCCAGAGCTCAGTACTTGGATGCAATTTCAAAAACAACAGAATGATCTCTGTTAGTTTCTAAGGCAAACCATTCAATATCACAGTAATCCAAGTCTTTGCCCCAACCAGTAATGCTGAAGAAGCTGAAGTTGTACGGTTTTATGAAGCCCCACAAGACTTTCTAGAACTAACAACCCAAAGAGATGTTCTTATCATTATAGGGGACTGGAATGCAAAAGTAGGAAGTCAAGAGATACCTGGAGGAACAGGCTAATTTGGCCTTGGATTTCAAAATGAAGCAGGCAAAGGCTAACAGAGTTTTGCCAAAAGAACACACTGGTCATAGCAAACACACTTTTCCAATAACAAAAGAGAAGACTCTACACATGGACATCACCAGGTGGTCAATAAACTAGAACTAAAGGTTTAATTCCTGCCTCAATATTTTATTTTCAAATATAATTTGCTACTTAAAATTGTTTTTCTTTTAAGATATACAGAAATTTCTCTTCCTGACCAGCATATGATTCTTTACCTTTATCATCTCATACTTGTTCACATTTACTGAATTCTATCTTTGATTTCATATAGCTTCCTTTCAAAGTTGACCATTTTACCTGTGTCCCTCCTAAAAGTCTAAAATATTCTTTACCCTAATCCTCTATCTTAATTGACATTCACAACCTCAAACCTGGATAACCCCTCAAAGTTCCTACTTATTATTGTTCTAACAACACTACTCCCAACTGGTTTCTTCCAAAGTAACACTATTTAACATCTTTTCAGCCTTTAGTGCTGATCCTGGTCCCATGAAAACACCTAATTTCCTTTGTTCCCAGGTGCTGTAGAATAAAATGATGTATCATTCTCAGTTTCCTGGTTGACAATTTCCTGTTTTTAACTTTCAGTCCAGTTCAGTCACTTAGTCCTGTCTGACTCTTGCAACCCCATGGACTGCAGCACATCAGGCCTCCCTGTCCATCAACAACTCTCGGAGTTTACTCAAACTCATGTCTATTGAGTCGGTGATGCCATCCAACCACCTCATCCTCTGATGTCCCCTTCTCCTCCTACCTTCAATCTTTGCTAGCATCGGGATCTTTTCAAATGAGTCAGTTTTCTCATCAGGTGGCCAAAGTATTGGAGTTTCAGCTTCAGCATCAGTCCTTCCAATGAATATTCAGGGCTGATTTCCTTTAGGATGGACTAGTTGGATCTCCTTGCAGTCCAAGGGACTCTCAAGAGTCTTCTCCAACACCACAGTTCAAAAGCATCAATTCTTCAGTGCTCAGTTTTCTTTATAGTCCAAATTTTACATCCATACATGATTACTGGAAAAACCATAGCTTTGACTAGGTGGACTGTTGTTGGCAAAGTAATGCCTCTGCTTTTTAATATGCTGTCTAGGTTGGTCATAACTTTTCTTCCAAGGAGAAAGTGTCTTTAACTTTATGGCTGCACTCACCATGTGCAGTGACTTTGGAGTCCCCCAAAATAAAGTCTGTCACTGTTTCCACTGTTTCCCCATCTATTTGCCATGAAGTGATGGGACCAGACACCATCATCTTATTTTTTGCATGTTGAACTTTAAGCCAACTTTTTCACTCTCCTCTTTCACCTTCATCAAGAGGATCTTTAGTTCTTCTTCACTTTCTGCCATAAGAGTATTGTCATCGGCATATCTGATGTTATTGATATTTCTTCCAGAAATCTTGATTCCAGCTTGTGATTCCTCCAGCCCAGTGTTTCTCTTGATGTACTCTGCATAGAAGTTAAATAAGCAGGGTAACAATATACAGCCTTGATGTACTCCTTTCCCGATTTGGAACCAGTCTGTTGTTCCAGGTCCAGTTCTGACTGTTGCTTTTTGACCTGCATACAGAGTCTCAGGAGGCAGGTCAGGTTCTCTGGTATTTCCATTTTTTGAAGTATTTTCCAGTTGTGATACACACAGTCAAAGGCTTTGGCATAGTCAATAGAGCAGAAGTAGATGATTTTTTAGAACTCATTTGCTTTTTCAATGATCCAACGGATGTTGGCAATTTGATCTCTGGTTCCTCTGCCTTTTCTAAATCCAGCTTAAACATCTGGAATTTCATGGTTCACAAACTGTTGAAGCCTGGCTTAGAGAATTTTGAGCCTTCTTTGCTAGCCTGTGAGATGAGTGCAATTGTTCGGTAGCTTGAGCATTCTTTGGCATTGCCTTTCTTTGGGATTAGAATGAAAACTGACCTCTTCCAGTCCTGTGGGCACTGCTGACTTTTCCAAATTAGCTGGCATATTGAGTGCAGCACTGTAACAGCATCATCTTTTACGACTTGAAAGAGCTCAACTGGAATTCCATCACCTCCACTAGCTTCATTCATAGTGATGCTTCCTAAGGCCCACTTGACCTCGGATGTCTGGCTCTAGGTGAGTGATCACACCACACTGTGTTCTTGCCACCTCTTCTTAATATCTTCTGTTCTGTTTGGTCCATATCATTTCTGTCCTTTATTGTGCCTATATTCACATGAAATGTTCCCTTGGTGTCTCTAATTTTCTTGAAGAAATCTCTAGTGTTTCTCATTCTATTGTTTTCCTGTATTTCTTTGCATGGACCACTGAGGAAGGCTGTCTTAACTCTCCTTGCAATTCTTCGGAACTCTGCATTCAAATGGGAGTTTTTAACCTTAGCCAGGCTAATAATTATTTTACTTATTTGTAGTTTATTACTAAAATATTCCAAAAGGCAGCTATTTGTACATTTCCAACATCACTTTCAACTACAATCTCCTCTCCTTCCACCTCACCCTAGATGACCGCTGCTCATAAGACAGTCATCAAACATCATCTCCAAAGCTTTCTCCAAAGCATCTTTTCACTAAGCTTTCCTTCATTCTCTTCCACTTTAACTAGTTTTAAGGAATTTGTGGTATTCCATTCTCATTTAAGGCTAACTTCTGCCTTTGTGCTATAAATTGTATCCCCTTCTATATTTTAAGGATTTTGCTTTATGAATTATCCCGTTTGTCACTTTCAAACTTCTTCTCTGCTAGCTCCTTCCTCTTGGCAGATAATGATATTTCTTCCCAGCCACCTAGAGACTTTTCTTTGATTCCATAAAGCTCATTTGATTCACCTTATATAGTTATCTTTTAAAATGTGTTTATACTAAAATACTTCTCAAACTAGTCTGTGGTCACTTCTTCTATTGCTATACTGCTTCCATTCTCTTCAGTTAATTGAGATCTAACTTATATATTCATTCTCCTCTTTACCAAAAATGGTCTCTCACAGATCCCTGATAATCTGCAATTCACAAAGCTGAGACCTCAATAACTGAATTTTTATTAACTCGTGTTACACCACTATACTTTCTAATTTTTTATATCCCTCTACTCCTGATTTCATTCAAGCTTGCTTCTTTTTTTTCCCATTTATAAATAGTTTCACTCACCAAAATTTGTCCTTGAGCCTTTATGTTTTTCAGTCTGTGCTGTATCATTACCTCATATCAGGATGTAGCTATCACTTCTAGAAGAATGACTCTAACATCCTTTCTTTTGCCCAATTTCTGGATCCATATTTGTGTCAACTACAAATTAGCAGTTGCCATGGTTACTTGCCATCTACCTCTGCAAGGATTAAATCATGTGCTGCTATAGCTGCTGATCTTCAACATCCCCTTAAAAAAGTTCAGGGTAGAAAACAGAAATGAGGCACTCTGTCCTTTAGGAAAAACTGGCAGAACAGGTCTTCAGATAGATGGTTTTGGGAGCCAATTTTATAAGCTCAATTTTTATATTTTCTTATATCTAGAAAAAGCACTAAAGCACTAACATCTACTCCTTATGACTAGGTGTAACCTTCATGACACTAGAAGAAACTTTACAAAAAATGTGTGCTTGATTCCATGTACTCCCCCTTCTCCAAAATTACATATATAATGACTCTCCCCCCATCTCTTTGGAGCAATTTCTCAATGCTGTTTGAAATGTTATCTTCTGGGCTATAGTCTTCATTTAGCCCCAAATAAAACTTAACTCAAACTCTCACATCATACGTTTTATTTTTTTAAGTCAACAATTGTTATTTATCAATAATCTGATTACACTTTGGGGCACATAGCAATCATTCTCCAAGTTTATCTTGCTGTCCATTCATCCTCAAACTTCATCTTTTTAATGAGGCTCTTCATTATATTATTTTCCATTATAGTCACTCTACTATTTCAATCTTCTTTAATTCCTTTCTTTGTAATCATTCTCTATTCATTGTCCAAAGATTGATCTTTGTTACAAAGCTTAGCTCTACCCTTTCTGATAGAATGGATCTCATGTTTCTCTTTTATTCCACTACTCTGTTATGGTTTTCAATCTACAAGGAAATGCTATGAAATAGTATTTTCATTAAATAGAGAAGAAAATGAGAATTTACTGAGGTAATTCAATTTTTAAGATCACACATTAGTTTACAGGAGAACAAAGGCTTTAATATTTATCTCTGTCATTTTTAAATTAGTGTCCCATTCTAAGTTCTATAAAAACAGTGGATATGTCTGCTTTTTTCCTTCACTGGTATCCTAGCATAGAAAAGCATGCATGCATAATGCATTGAAGAATGACAGAGTTGGGAACATAAAACATTTCTGTAGGTTGGTTATGGTGACTAAAGCATAGGTATACATTTGGCATTTGCAAAGAACTGGGAAAAATATGTATGTCATATAATAAGTTATTTTTTTAAGTCAGTGAAGTTTTTGATAGATTTTTAGAAATGTAAATGAGAATAATACTACTTGGATTTTTTTGTCTAAGACTATCCAAGTTATGCTATAAGATAAAGACTTTATGCAGGTGCTTGCAGTAGGTAGGCCAATTAGGAAATTGTCACTACTCTGCAAACACTTGATGAGATTGTAAATTAAGGCAGAAATTTCAAGTTTGAAAGTGAGATTTGAGGGATCTTATGAGACAAAATAATAAAGCCTGGTGACTTCACCACCTGTGGCTGTTAAGTCAGAGGAATAATTAAGGGCATAATAAGGAATAGTGATTATTTTATTCATCAGTATGTGAAATACAGGACAAAGTTTAGGTTGAGGACAAAACAAAAAGAGTAATCATTTGAGACATTCAAATTTGTATTGTTTGGAGAACAACCAAGTGGAGATATCTATTAAACAGATGAACATATGGGTCCAGAAATCAGGAGGGGTAACTCAACTGAGAGCTGTTAGTTTGATGTATTCAATTCCTGTTCTCTTTTTCCCAGATATACAGTATATAAAGGCCAACTGTATAATTAACCAAGGTCTTAGTTTGAAGAATTCATACAAAATGCATAACTGTTCCCCAACTAAGGAACACTTAGATAAATTCTATCTATCAATCCACCCTTCTATCATCTACATTTCTATCTAAAGCAAACTTGTGTGGGAAATATCACATAATTATGTTTCATTGGTCCCCCCCACCTTTTTAGCCTAAGAAGTACATTAAAAAGATAAGAAAAGAAAGAAAGAAAGTGAAGTCGCTCAGTCGTGTCCACTCTTTGCAACCCCATGGACTATAGCCTACCAGGTTCCTCTGTCCATGAGATTTTCCAGGCAAGAATACTGGAGTGGGTTACCATTTCCTTCTCCAGGAGATCTTCCCTACCCAGGGATTGAACCCCAGTTTCCCGCATTGTAGGCAGACACTTTACTGTCTGAGCCGCCAGAAGGATACCATCTAAGCCACCAAAATGATTTTGAAGTATTTTAACTTCAAAATCCTAGAAGGCATATATGTATGATGTTTTAAATATTATCAACTATTTTAAAACAAGTATAAAACTGGAAGTATTTAAATAAATTTTCATTAGGAAGGAAAGAGTACATAGCCACAACATTCTTACAAATGTAATACACTTGTTTGGCTGATGACTTTTTACAGTTTCAGAATGCTCATCATTACTACATCATAGAAATAGGTACTTGATGTAACACTAGTAATTGAAATATGTCTGACACCATATGACTACTAACATAATTCACTACAGAAAACCCACAAAATTACTTATATTTATGCTAAGATATTTGCACCACACTGGATCTAATCACCACACAAATACAGAATATTGGACATTATATAATAAGCTGTCCTAGACTTTAAAAAATGAGTTATGGAAACAAAATAACAACAGCAGTATAATGTGGGAAACAGTATAAATTAAGAGTTTAAATAGCATAATATACAAAGAAAATCTGTAAGACTTGATTGGATCCTGGGTCCAAGAAATATAAAAGGTCTGAAAAACAATTTGGAATAATCCAATAAATATGAATATGGAGTATATTTTATATAACATTTTGGATTTGTATATATATTCTTAAACATGAAAATAGTGTTTTGATTTTCTGGGACAATGACCTATTCTTAGAAGATGCATTCTGAAATATTTACAGGTGAAGTGTGTGATCGCTTTCAAGAGGTTCAGCAAAACAAAGCATAAATATAAAGACAGATATACATGTATACATGTAAATATGTGTGTGTATGAATTTATATATATGAAAAAATACAAAGGCAAAGTGCTAATAATTGGTAAGGTGAAGGAATAAAATATAGGTATCTAATGTACTATTTTCTCAAAATTCCCTAGTTTATAAGATTATTAAAAGTTTGGGGAAAATAAGTGTACATTGGGATATAATTTTTCTGATAAAAGAAAATAGACAAATATATCTGCAAATTCATCCATATTATTTTGCAAATGGATTCTTTCAAATACTTCATGAGCAGATCACTTTAAAATCATAAAAACTTTTAAAGGAAATCCTTCCAAAAGATTATTAGATAAACTTAACAATAGAATTTGACAAAAACAGGCCAACTCCTTCATGAATGCAGATCCAAACACCAAACCAAAATATCACCAAACTGATTCCAACAATGTAAAAATATATATTAAAAAAAAAAGCCAGATGTAAGAGAAAACTCAAGAATGACCTGTTGAAATACTATTGGAACATTAATATTATTCCCATTATCAGAGGAGAAAGAATATCATGATTATGACAGGAGATGTACACACATCTGCATGAACACACACATACACACTAAACAATCTTCTTTTATACATTCTTGATAAAAACTTTTATCACACTAGAAGGCAATTCCCTTAACAAAATAAAGAGTATGTACAAAAACCTGTAGTAAAGGTCATACTTAATGGGGAATATTTAACATCACATTAACTACAGGTAGTGAGCAAGGACTTATGATGATGAATGGACTGACAATTTCCTGTCTTTCACCTTCTCCTCGTCAATGTTTTCATCAAGGATTTGGGTGAAAGTGGATAAGGCAAAATTTCCCACTTGAGTAAAATTCAGAATTTGGAAGGATACAGTTTAAGGTAAAGTCAGTATTCCAAGTGATCTAAACTAGCAGAAATGCTTGGCCCAAATGAACAGAATTTAGCAGATATCTTTAATTGAAGTTCAAAATCAGCTATACACATGTAGTATACCCATATAGTATGTGGGAAAATCAGTTTGCTAAGTGATGATGTAAAAAGGTAGAAACAAATTAACTGCTAAAAGCTCAGTATAGGTTAAAAAAATACAGCTACCAAAAAAAAAAAAAAATAGAAGAAGAAAAGAGGTAAACTAATAATAATGTCTGTTTAAAAAAAGTATTCTATTTAGAAATAAGTACTAGGATAGAAAAAAAAAAAGTACTAGGATTGAGGCAGATCTATTTTGTACCCCTATCTTACTAAACCAGAATATCAGTACCCTTAATAAAATCACCTATATCTATGGCAAAATTTTAAGTCAGACAGTGTTTCAGAAGGACACTGGCTCTCACATGGAGTGTGATTCAGAGGGTAAGAAGTCTAAAAATCATGTTCAGAAGAAAAGATGAAAGGAGTCAAACATCTTATAATTGAAACATCTCTTGGAAAAGTGGAGAATCCTTCAAATAATACAGAATGTTGAGAACTCATTGTAAGTTAGACTGTGTACCAACTATTTCAATCTACCCAAACCCTAGGAGATAGATATCAGTAAGTCAATTTTATAAAGGAGGAGACTCTCAGAGATTAACTTCCATCAAGACACCCAGATTCAGCAATGAGTACAACCTCATATTCATTCCAAAACATGAGTTTGCTTATTACATTTCACTACCCACTGTCTAGGCTATATGATGGGTTGTAACATGGAAGAGACAGAGAAGTTTGTTGTTGCTCAGTGAGAAAGAGGAACAGTGAGTGAAATAGAATTGCTTCTAAACAAGAAACAAGGCTAAAAATCTTTCATGTTAATAGTCTACCAAAGGATTACAACCATAAACTTCACACCCATATGTCTATGTAAGTTCATATCTTCCATGTTAATTTTTAAAAAGTGATTTTAAATTTATGTCTTGACATCATATTGATATTGACATTATGAGTTAATAATTTAAAAGAAGGCATCATTATAAGATTAGTAGTAGGCTGTATATTGTCACCCTGCTTATTTAAATTACATGCAGAGTACATCTTGTGAAATGCTGGGCTGGATGAAGCACAAGCTGGAATCAAGATTGCCAGGAGAAATGTCAATAACATCAGATATACAAATAACACCACTCTTATGGCAGAAAGTGAAGAACTAAAGAGCTTCTTGATGAAAGTGAAAGAGGAGAGTGAAAAAGCTGGCTTAAAAACTCAAGATTCAAAAAACTAAGATCATGGCATCCGGTCCCATCACTTCATGGCAAATAGATAGGGAAACAATGCAATGACAGACTTTATTTTGGGGGGCTCCAAAATCACTGCAGATGCTGACTGCAGCCATGAAATTTAAAGACGCTTGCTCCTTGGAAGGAAAGTTATGACCAACCTAGACAACATATTAAAAAGCAGAGATATTATTTTGCCAAGCAAGGTCCATCTAGGCAAAGTTATGGTTTTTCCAATAGTCATGTATGGATGTGAGAGTTAGACTATAAAGAAAGTTGAGTGCTGAGGAATTGATGCTTTTGAACTGTGGTGTTGGAGAAGATTCTTGAGAGTCCCTTGGACTGCAAGGAGATCCAACCAGTCCATTCTAAAGGAGACCAGCCCTGGGTGTTCATTGGAAGGACTGATGCTGAAGCTGAAACTCCAATACTTTGGCCACCTGATGCAAAAAACTGACTTATTGGAAAAGACCCTTATGCTGAGAAAGATTGAAGGCAGGAGAAGGGGACAACAGAGGATGAGATGGTTGGATGGCGTCACCAACTCAATGGACATGAGTTTGAGAAAGCTCTGGGAGTTGTTGATGGACAGGGAGGCCTGGTGTGCTGCAGTCCACGGGGTTGCAAAGAGTTAGACACAACTGAGCGACTAAACTAAACTGAACTGAGAGTATTAGTATGGGACTGAAATGGCAACCCACTCCAGTGTTCTTGCCTGGAGAATCCCAGGGACGGGGGAGCCTGGTGGGCTGCTATCTATGGGATCGCACAGAGTTGGACATGACTGAAGCGACTTAGCAGCAGCAGGAGCTTAATTTCATTGTTTTAAGTTAGGTCTGGGACTTGAGTATCATAATTTCTGCTAGATTCAGTATTCTCATGTATAGAAAGAAGATGCATGCACAGCTGGTTGGCTGCTAAGGTTTCAATCTTCTGCACAGTTATGTGACTTTAAGAGTACCTACAAAAAAGCTTCTGCAGGATTATAAATCAGTACAGGGAGGCCTGGTGTGCTGCAGTCCACGGGGTTGCAAAGAGTTAGACACAACTGAGCGACTAAACTAAACTGAACTGAGAGTATTAGTATGGGACTGAAATGGCAACCCACTCCAGTGTTCTTGCCTGGAGAATCCCAGGGACAGGGGAGCCTGGTGGGCTGCTATCTATGGGATCGCACAGAGTTGGACATGACTGAAGCGACTTAGCAACAGCAGGAGCTTAATTTCATTGTTTTAAGTTAGGTCTGGGACTTGAGTATCATAATTTCTGCTAGATTCAGTATTCTCATGTATAGAAAGAAGATGCATGCACAGCTGGTTGGCTGCTAAGGTTTCAATCTTCTGCACAGTTATGTGACTTTAAGAGTACCTACAAAAAAGCTTCTGCAGGATTATAAATCAGGGTTTATTTTCATTTTGCCTATTTTAACAAGTTATGAAATGAGTGAGCAGGATTTGAACGTGTTTAGGTGAAATTTAGTTACTGGTATAGATCTATAATGGCTTCTCTGCTGACTCAGACAGTAAAGAACTCACCTGCAAAGTAGGAGACCTGGGGTCAATCCCTGGGTGGGGAAGATACCCTAGAGAAGGGAATGGCAACCTACTCCAGTATTCTTGCCTGGAGAATTCCATGGACAGGAGCCTGGTGAGTTATGGGGTCCTGGTGACTCATGGGGTCTCAAAGAGTAGGACACGTCTGTGTCACTAACACTTTTATGTCACACTTCACTTCATAGACATCATGTAGACTTAAAAGTTTTTGAATATATTTGTCAAGAAAAATGTGGAATAAAACTTCTAATTTATACTTATTAAGAATAAATCAGTTTATGAGTATTAAAGTATGAATTAAGTATAAACTTAAATATTTAATTATTTGAAACATTTTCTACTTCGAAGAAATAAATAAATAACTTGTTAAAATTCCCTCATTACACTTTGACCCAGATAATCATATTAGTCACCATCACAATTAGGAGGAACAGATTATTTCAGGATGCCCTTGGCTTGTGTAAACACGCTATTTTGACGTCTATATTTGGCTGTGGAGCATGATCTAATCTTACAAGAATGGAATGATTATTGTGAACTAAGACCTAGAAACATTGTGAGAATAGGACTCAATAATTTATTCCTAAAAAAACTTTGCAGCAGGGCAAATAATAAATTTTAGACAGATGGGCTTTTCTTCAGGAATTTTCATCTTATTCCTATAATTGCCTATACTGGGCCTTCATATAGAAGCCTGAAGTCACCACATAGAGCAGGAAATTATTCAGGTAGCTATTTTAAAATATTTCAAAGGAAAATACTGTTTTCATACAGAATTCATTAAAGAATAATGCTGTTTTTTCAAAGGTGATTATTCTGCCTATCAGACACACATCTGAATGATCAGTTATCAACAATCTCTGTATAATAACATACCCATTAGCATCAGAAATAGTTCTGGAAACTTGCCAGATCTTAATGAAATATAGTTGTGATTATTTAAGAAAATTTTTATGTGTTCAACAGTGGTTCAAATGTATATCTGTCCATGATACATATGCTGGTACAATTCTGGAAAATTCTTTACACAGATTATTATTCTCAAGATAGATAACTGAAATTAAATGAAAATTATCTAAATTATTTTCATTTCATTGTAGAAATTATAGCTATTATACCATTATGTAACTGATAGTTTAAAATGAGACATTCATAATCTCTCAGATTTTCTCAAATTTTTTTTTTATTCAGTGCTTCCACTCTATTTGAAGAAAATGCAACATTAAATATTTCTGAATGGATAAGTCCTGGGGTTTCTATTGGGCCAATTGGTTTTCCTCCCATATTCCCAGAACTCTGCAATTTTCCATCTAGCAAAACGGAAAACATACTTAGAGAAGTAAGATATACTACAGATCTTTTAGTTGTGTAGGATGATGCTGCGATTTCTAATGTCTACTTCTACTGTTGGAGTTTTCTCAAAAACTACCAAGAACAGATTTATAATCTATTGAATAACTTTTCTTTCAAAGCAATGCAGTCTGGAGCAAAATTGCAAATTACATAAAGCCAGTAACCAAGATACTGTGCAAAGCTCATTGATTTACTCTTGCCATCCTCACAAACATATCACTTAGCCATGGAAAATAATATAGCCAGTTGTCTTGTGAAAACAAGTGAGGTGATATTTTAATGTGATTTTCACTTTCATCTCAAATTTCTCAGTCATGGCAGCCTCTATTAAATGGTTGTGGCCCCATCTGTGAGTTTTGATGGTTAGATTTAAAATTTATGAAGAAAGATTAGCAAATTTGCTGGGGCTGATTTTGTATTCATCAACTTTGTTGTATCATTTCACACTGAGTGGTGTGGAAAAGCCTAGCATTAAACCACAAAGCAAAGTATGCTGGAGGCTTATCCAAGAGGAAAAATCTATAAATCATCACCAGCAATAAAATTATTTTATTTACCATAGCTTCACTACTTTGATTTCTATAAGGTGGGCAGTTCTTTCAGATAGCTACAGATACATAATTTTCTTGGAAAAACATAAGAAAATTTTCCTCTGAGTAAGAAAAAACCAATTTTCTGTGAAGTAGAATTAAACTGAGGTATAGTTGTATTTGCTTGTCAGAGTTTAAGAAAACATTGAGTCAGGGAAGATTCATTCAATGTGAAGAAACTGATATAAAACACAAGGACAAAATGTTACTTTTGAAGTACTGAGTTTAAATAATGCATTTGTTTCATTGAGATTCTACTATTAAGCACTGTTCTACATGCTTTTGATATGTGAGTGAACAAAACAGACTAATTCCCTTGCCCTTGTGGAATTTACTTTGCAGTGCTTGCAGACAGACAGGAAATTTTAAAAATTATATGTGAATAATGTGTTATTTTGTAGAGTGAGGTAAGGGCTAGGGAAAAAAGTGAGGCCAGGAAAGGACAATAGTGGGTGACAGTGGGTTTAGAAATTTAGATAGTGTAGTCAAGATCCTCTGATTCAATATAGATTTTCATATAATTTGAATAAATTCTTAGATTCAGGGTTGCCAGAAGTCATGACTTTTGTTCTATAAAATTATACTAGTTTTGGTAAAACAAGGCAGTTGATTACCATGCTGGTAAGGGATATATTTACATCTATTAATCAGGTTTCCTCACTTTGGGTTTTTTCCTGGAAATTTAAATTGTCCTAGTAGTGCTGCTTTGAAATTTGTCCAGAGTTAACAGGCACACTGACTTTAAAGATGTCCTATGACTCAATTTACAATAACATATCAAAGCCTTTGCTTCTCTTAAGGATACAGAAATTAGTGTAAGGTTAAATATATCACATTTTTATTGATAAATGTTAATATAACCTGAGGAACATTGAGTTTTCCCTAATTTATTAAAGTTTAGTGATTCTATATAAATACTTTATGAACAGATTTGTATTATTCAGGTTTTATCAACTCTTGATGACCCCCTGCTTTTCTCCCATTTATAAACCCAGAATTCCCAAATTTCAAGAAGTTGCCTGATGTCACTAAAATGTCTGCAAGTTACAAATGCTGGAGAGGATATGTGGAGAAAAGAGAACCCTCCTACACTGTTGGTGTTGACATAAGTTGGTGTAAGCACTATGGAAAATAGTACAGAAGTTCCTCAGAAAGCTAAAAATGGAATTGCCGTATGATCTGGCAATCCTACTGTTGGGCATATATCCAGACAAAATTATAATTGGAAAAGATGCATGCACCCTAATGTTCATAGCAGCACTACTCACAATAGCCAAGACATAGAAACAGCCTAATGTCCATCAACAGATGAAAGGATAAAGAAGATGTGGTGCATATACACAGTGAAATACTACTCTGCCCTTAAAAATGAAATAATGCCATTTGCAGCAACGGAAAAGCAACCAGAGATTATCATACGTGAAGTTAGTCAGAAAGACACACGCCATATGATATCACTTATATGTGGAATCTAAAACATGACACAAATGAATCTATCTATTAAATAGAAAGAGATCAGGGACATAGAAAATAGATAGGTGGTTGCCAGGTAGGGAAGGGTAGGAGAAGGGTGAATTGGGAGTTTTGGATAAGTAGATATAAACTGGTATATATAGAAGGGTAAACAACAAAGTTCTTCTGCATAGCACAGGAAATTATATTTTTTTTCGTTAAAAGTTTATGTTTTAAAATTTTTAAATCATGTGAATTTTGTATCTTTTTACATGTTTGCCAACAATACTAAAATATAGTTGTACATTGTATATCATCAACTAAATAGATCCTCCAGATAAATGCAATTGGGTCTCTATGGTATTATTGCCACTCCCTTCCCCTCTCTCAGGAATGTGTAATCCATTATGAGACATTCGTTCCTTTGCTATTGTTATCCCAGTGGCTCTTTAGGTTTGCTTAGTATTATAGGCAGCTTTCTATTTTTAAACATAAAATTCCTATGTAACAAGATAAACATGATGATGAAAACAAAAGCTCATCCTCAATCAGAATAGGCTTTGAATAGTTCTGGAAATAAAGTATTGTCTTTTTTTTTTTTCCTTGCTATTTAATCACATAGGATATAGGAAGACACATTCTGGAGTGATCTAGAGACTAGTAGCTCAGACAGTAAAGCACCCACCTGCAATGCCGGAGACCCAAGTTTGATCCCTTGGACGGGAAGATCCCCTGGAGAAGGAAATGGCAACCCACTCCAGTGTCCTTGCCTGGAAAATCCCATGGACAGAAGAGCCTGGTGGGCTGTACAGTCCATGGGGTCACAAAGAGTGGGACACGACTGAGTGACTAACACACACACACAGACTATAAAGTTGGAACCATTTGAGGGGAGAGTTGAAAACTCAGGAGAGAAAAGCTTTTGTAAAGTTATGTTCAAATGCAATAATACATACATATGTCATCGCCGACTCAATGAACATGAGTTTGACTAAACTCTGGAAGCTGGTGATAGACAGGGAGGCCTAGTGTGCTGCAGTCCACGGTGTTGCAAAGAGTTGGACATGACTGAGTGACTGAACTGATGTTTTCCTGATGGTATGCACTTCTTGGTTTACAAACACATTCTACCTTGGAGCCAGAACTATATCTGACTCTAGTATCAAAATAGAGGGGTTGCTACTATCTTAGAAAATAGACAGCCAATAATACCTTTCAAGTCCTGATTGATTACTCTCCTTCTTTACATAAGAGGGTGGTATGTAAAAGATTAACCCACAAGAAAGAGAGTCACAGGTTTTAATGTCTGTAAGAACTTGGTTTATCAGTTGATAACACTCCCATATTTCTATTACAGGAGCAGGAGAATCTGGGAAAAGTACCATTGTGAAGCAAATGAAGTAGGTGCCCACTATTTTAAACGTTTACTGTTTGACTCTGTCCATGTGGGTTTCCCTTGTGGCTCAGCTGGTAAAGAATCTGCCTGCAACACAGGAGACCATGTATTTGACCATGACTTAAATATTTTTAGAAAAACTAATTGATAGTCTCTAAACCACAGATAGTGGCAGAGCTGTCACATTTCCTGTGCAAATATTCCTCCAATCTTTTATCTGTAAGCATAACAGATGAGTAATATTATAATTTCCATTTTTCTTTCAAATTTTGCCTCTCAACAAGATGACTACTAAAAGCAATTATGTTTTAAATATATTAATATAGGTATGATTCAGGGTCTTAATATCATGAGCATAAACCATAAACATTTCAAAATATGTCAGTGATCCATTTGAAATTAGGAGGAAAAAAAATTTAACTTAATTGACATTTTGCATGCATGGGAATGAAATGCATATTTAAAGTTATTATCATCATGGATTTCAATTTATTTTTGTATTTTTCCTCTTTTTTTTTTCTCTCTTTACAATAAAATAAATAGACCTGAATTCTGAGTAAGGATATTATGAGCATAAAAATGCTATAATTTAAGAATGCAATATCTAAATGAGTAAATGAAATACTAAGGGGAGATGAATATGTGAAATCTCATGACTATGTCACTGCTGGAGAATTTTAAAGGACCATCATTGCTATAGGAGAAGAAAATAATAATTTTTTTGAACTTATTTTTTACTATGCTTGGGATATTTTTCTTTGGAATGTATCCTGGTGACGGAATGATCCCAACTAATGATGAAATTGTCTATTTGAAGTCTGATGTTGTTTGTTCACTATATCCAATTCTCATGACCCCATGGACTGTAGCCCACCAGGCTCCTCTGTCCATGGGATTTTCCAGGCAAGAAAACCACTGGAGTGGGTTGCCATGCCCTTCTCCAGGGGATATTCCCAACCCAGGGGTCAAACCTGGGTTCCCCACATTGGCAGGTGGATTCTTTACCTCTGAGCCACCAGGGAAGCATATAATATCTGCCTCTATATTCTACGGATAGGTCTAAATCAGAATAAGCAACATTAAACTTATCTTCCCATGTGCCCTTTAGTCCCCTGCAATGAGTTATAGCAAGAGCAGCCTCTACAGAAATAAATCTATGTGTAGTTACAGTAACCCCTCACTCTCTCAACCAAGTTATACAACATCTACACAAGTTTATATCTCCAAACATGTCACTTAACCCTACTGTCACTGCTTCCATTCAGAACCTCAGCATTGCTAACCTGGATTATAGTGGTATCATGCTATATGGTTTCTACTTCTCCTCTTCTTTCCACTGTGTTAGCCACACACTGCCACCAGCTATCTCTGCAGAAACTATTTTATCTCTTTCATGAATTGAACTCTTCACCTATATTAAGATCAAACTCCTAGAACTCTTAAACACTTCAGAATCCAACTCTCGCCTATCTCTGAATCCTAATTTCCCATAATCCCTCCCCCTGCTTTCTGCCTTAGAAATGCTGCATTTACACAGTGCTATGGACTAGCATACCATGGGTGCCAATATAGCTTCGTGGCTAAGATCGCAGGCTCTGAAATCAGGCTGTGTGTGTCGACCAGCTGTACCATCCATTAATGGAATAAGTCAGGGACAGCGTCTTTATGTATTTATGCCTTTGTTTCTACCTTTAAATGTAGGTGATAACTTTTATCGATACCTACTTTAAGTCAGGACTTATTGCAAGAAACAAAATGACACATAAGCCTGAAAACAACGTTTGGCACATACTGAAAGCTTGATAATTGTAAGCATCTATTTGGTCACACTGGTTCTTCTACTCAAAATGTTCTTTTGCCTTTTGACTCTCTGGAAATAACCATTTATCCCTGAAAAATTAACTGATCATCCCTGCTGATGGTCCTCCCTGATCCCTTACCACCTCTCCCAGTTGGGTTGATCACTTTTTCTAGTTCATTCCACCTGCCAGTATTTTTGCTATACATTATCATACTGTACAAAAATAGGATTTCATGCCTTACCTTCCTGTAATCTAGTACTCTCCAACAGCACATTCTGTGATGACAGGAATATTATTACATCTGTGCCTGGAGAATCCCAGGGACGGGGGAGCCTGGTGGGCTGCCGTCTATGGGGTCACACAGAGTCAGACATGACTGAAGCGATTTAGCAGCAGCTCTCATATGTGGCTAATGTAATTGAGGAGCTTTTAAATTTTAAATTTTATTTAATTTTACTTAACATGTTGTGTGGTTACTGTATGGGACAATAGACCACTGGTCTATGTTTTTAGGGAGGAAGGACTTTTATACTTCATTCCTTCTCTTCAGTGTTTGAAATACGTTGCCGAAAATGCCTAGTAAATGCTTATTAATTTGAGCAGATCTAGGAATGAACTTGCAGATGGAGAGTTCTATCTCACCGTAATTGCAGCCCCTAGAAAAGCAGTGTTGCTCAAGTCCCACTATAGCTGGATGCTGTTAACTTTGCTGTTAATTTGCTTGGTGACAGGTATCTCTCATTCCATGAAAAAAGGACAGAGATAAGAACTTGTTCCAAGAAGAAAACCTAAATGCCCCCAGGTTTATTTATAATTGCCATTTAAATTTAATAATTAAAGTAATATTCTAATTTTAATTTTTGACAGAGAACTGGGATTTCTTTCCTGAACTTATTCTTAATGTATCCATAAAAACATTTTACTGTTTTTTCTCTATGGTCTTTAATTGACTATCTTATTCACCTGCTGCTGCTGCTGCTAAGTCGCTCAGTCGTGTCCGACCCTGTGTGACCCCATAGATGGCAGCCCACCAGGCTCCCCCGTCCCTGGGATTCTCCAGGCAAGAACACTGGAGTGGGTTGCCACTTCCTTCTCCAATGCATGAAAGTGAAAAGTGAAAGGGAAGTCGCTCAGTCATGTCCGACTCTCAGCGACCCCATGGACTACAGCCTGCCAGGCTCCTCCATCTATGGGATTTTCCAGGCAAGAGTACTGGCGTGGGGTGCCATTGCCTTCTCCCTTATTCACCTAATTGTTTAATACACAGTAGGACAAATATGGCCATGTTTGAAGTACTGAATATAAATACAGCCAGTATTGGCAATCAAATATTAAGAACAATGAATAATAGATATAGGTACTGCCTTTCCACTTTTCACTAAGGGTATTTGCATTTGAAGGTTTTAATGTCTTTGGAGGCATTTGTGTTCTTTTTACTCCCTATACTAAAGCCTCTGTGTGTATGGATGCAACACAAATCCCTAAGTAATCTCTCATCTAAATGATGCCTAAGGAACATGTAGTTCATTTTAAAAGCAATTAAAAAAAAAAAACAAGAATATATTTTGCAATAGAAATGTAATAAAGTGATGATTAGCATACACAAAGACCCTTTTAATAGGTGTGTGTTCCAACACTAGTAATAAGATTGAGTTCTGATTGAATGAGTGGAAGGGAAAGAAGAGTTCAGCCAAGTTAAATGTCTAGGCATTTCAACTTTGAGAACTCAGTGGCACGTACACACATGGAACAGTGACAAGGGATTGAACAGAAGGTAATTACCACCATTTAAAAGGATGCTTTTGTTACTGTTATAAATAGAAAGCAGGCACTCCTATTTTTCCTGTGTGTCTTAAGTGATAGGAAAAGATGTGGATGCTATAGTAAATTACTTCATTTCCTCTAGACATCATGTTTTAAACGCTAAGAAACATTTCAGAACTCTGTGTATATCTTTGTCCTGGGAATCTGGACAATCTTTCTCTCAGAAAGAAATCTTGCTCAGTAAAAGCTCATGATTTACCCATTTTAAATTGTAGTTTATCTAGAGCAAATCATTAAGTCTTCTTTGTATTTAGCTTAGGAGTTCAGAAAGAAAATACTACATTAAATCCCAATGAAAATAAAAACTCAAAGCCACAAAATTGTTCCCATTTATCATATGCGTGGGTAACATTCTTCTGTTTTTAACCAAAATGTATACTATAATTTTATGCAAGCAAATTATTATTGATGTGTTTAATATTAGAAAAAATCAACTATTCAACTGACAAAAGCTTTTCATGTTTAAATTATAGGATCATCCATAAGAACGGTTACAGCGAGCAAGAATGCATGGAGTTCAAAGCAGTAATTTACAGTAATACATTGCAATCCATCCTAGCTATTGTGAAAGCCATGGCAACCCTGGAGATTGATTATGTAAATCCTAGAAGTTCAGTAAGTATGCAAATAATGACAGCTGCAGTGGAGTTTGAACCATAAAACAGTGGGAACTTAAAGATCTGTAGTATTAATCTACAGCAAAAATTAAGAATATAAAACATGAATTTGAAAGTATTAATTTTGTTTAGTGTAAAATTTCCTGTTTTCCTTTAAATGGAACTTTCCTTTTGACTGTGTACTCTCATCTTACTCAACAATAACTGTTTTCCTAGGACTCAGTCAGCCACCAGGAAAGCCCAGTATCAAATAATACACTATATCAAATATAAATACTTATATTTGCTAAATACAAGAGTCTAGTCCATAAAATCAAACTGTAATATCTCTATAGTAAGTTTAATTATGAGCCATTTCATGGAGATTTTTAATAACAATGCCACAACTATCAGTAATGTTCAGTGATAATTACAACTATGTGGCACAAAGAGATGATTATTTTATAAAGTTAATTTTTAAAAAAAAATCAAAATTGTATGAGAAAATGTTTGAATAAATATACTCAGTCATTATTTGTTTACAAGGTAGCAGATAGTTTAATTTGCCTTCTTTTTTATATTTTATAATATATAAGATTTTATGTTAAAATCCATAAAAATTTTGCCTACTTGAAAACAATTTATGTGCCAACATATAAAACTATTTTAGTTAGCAAATGAAACCTATAGTATTATGCAAAGAAAGGTAGTTAATCGCATCCTGAAACAGATTTATACAATCTATAGGAGGAACTCACCCATTTCCCTTTATTCTCTCTGGGATAAAAAAAATCAAAATTGTATGAGAAAATGTTTGAATAAATATACTCAGTCATTATTTGTTTACAAAGTAGCAGATAGTTTAATTTGCCTTCTTTTTTATATTTTATAATATATAAGATTTTATGTTAAAATCCATAAAAATTTTGCCTACTTGAAAACAATTTATGTGCCAACATATAAAACTATTTTAGTTAGCAAATGAAACCTATAGTATTATGCAAAGAAAGGTAGTTAATCGCATCCTGAAACAGATTTATACAATCTATAGGAGGAACTCACCCATTTCCCTTTATTCTCTCTGGGAACAGCTGATTCCCTCTGGATGATGTCAACTAAACTGTTCCCAGTGTAATTCGTAGGTACCTTGTTATACAACAAGTGGCTCAGCTAGTAAAGAATCCACCTGCAATGTGGGAGACCTGGGTTTGATCCCTGGGTTGGGAAAACCCCCAGGAGAAGGGAAAGGCTACTCAGCCCAGTATTCTGGCCTGGAGAATTCCATGGATTGTTTAGTCCATGGGGCAGCAAAGAGTCAGATACAATGAAACAAATTTCACTTTCACATACTAACAATGAATATAGGGAGGAATGATATAGTAGGCCTAGAGAAGACAGTGATCCTTGTGCTCTCCCCCTCTCTGGAGAAGTTTAAGGTTAAACCATGTAAATGACTCTTGGCAGTCACTAGGATGAAAAGAAAAATACCTCTTCCACGTCCCTAAATCCCCTTTGGTCCAGCAGAGAGCACAGAAATGCTCCGCATGTCCTTGGGGCAGACTGTAAAGCAGAGTCAGGATTTCTGCTGGGTGTGCCTTCCATTTTTAGCTTCCCCACAACTTGGCTCCACTAAGATAAAGATAATATTTCTCTAGGTTACAGTTTTCCTCACATGTGAAGGGCGAACTTGAAGGAGCTGAATGCTAATATCCTTTTGGTCTTTATTCTGTGATGTAGTGTTCATTTATAGTTCAGTCACTACTCAGACCCTGGCTTTTCTAAGAACCTAGGATTTTAAACTGACCATTAAGAGAGAACTTGAAATAATCCCTTATTTTTAAAAAAAATAATAATAAGGGCCAAAGAGGATTAGCAATTTGGCCTGCATTAAATAACTAGAGTTTAGGGCAAAACTCAATTTTGCTGGCTTCTGTTATAGTGCTTTTACCTATGCAAGGAGTTTTGTAAAAATATTTTTAAGAATTAGGACTATTTCTTTTAAACAATACCAGTTCTTAGAACAGGTGTTCCTTCTACATTCCTCTGAGAACGATTTAGCAAGTTTGCATGTGTAATATTCCATATATTTGTGTCACAATCTTGCCTACTGATACTTAGTTAATTATATTTTTTGCTTCATGACGCCCAATGTTTGCAAATCAGATAGCAGTCATCACTAAGACCTGGAATGTGCTGGTTAAATCTTTTAATGATCTGGCATGAAGGTGGAGTGAAAACAGACTCTGTACATTGCTGCCATTATGCTAACCACAAAATAAAAAGAAATGTCATTTATTCAAACTGTACATTAAATGGTGTAAATAGAGTAACTTAAGCAGCGCTAAACAACTGACATAACCTCTCAGGAGTACCTATGTCCTCAAGTATCAAGCATCACAGTTGTCAGGTACTACATAGCTCATACTTTTATTTCAATTAATGTAGATTATAGCAATTTCAATCACATTCTTCTTCAGTATTGAGATTAATATACTCTCTACCTGACTTAGACTATTTGTTTGACAGATTAATTGCTAAGCACTTAAGTGTGGCTTTCACAGTTCTGGTGTCCTATGACTCTCAATTTTGCTTCCAACTTATATATACAGTATATATATATTTACATAACCATTTATACCTCACCACACAGATTGCCATTCAAAAAGAGAAAGATTTCTAACAGAAAATATACATGAGCTTTACTGGTCACTGGTTCTGCAACTTTGCACAAGATACTTAAGTTTCAGATTTTTCATCCACAAAGTGTCAGCTTTCGTCATCAAATTACAATGACTATTACAAGAGGAAGCAAGAATAATAAATCCATACAAACTCTAATTATGGAAGAATATAAGCTCCCAGTATTAGATATTATTACTTTCTAATAATCACAGTGAATATAGGCTCATTAACATTTATGTATTGAAGTATACATCCAATATCATTTGAAAAGTTGTTTTTCACTAAACTATTATTTATTTGGCAGACAACTAACTGGACACTAGGAATATACTGAAGAATCAGCCACAAATGAGATGGAAATAGTATTTGCCCGCTAGAGAAGAAAAAGTGGTGTTTACCAATTAGTTATAAAGCATCAGCTATTTCAAAAGCTTGTAAAGACGGTAAAGTTGAAGAAACAAAACAGGGAAATAATAAAGGCATTTACTTATTCTCTCTCAGTATTACTATATTCTATTTAGAAATCTAAAACAGTCACTGGGCTGACTAAAAGAATGCTGGAAATTGCAACACATATTATGGGTGTTGTGGCCATCTTTGACAAAGCACCCTATGAAGTGAATCCTATAATTTGAAGTAAAGAACACTGATTACTCAAGATGGTCTATGATAAAAGTTCTATAATCAAATAAGTTTGGGATACATATGCACTGTAACAAGTTTTAGGAAATTCACAAACAATATTTGTAAGCAAAGCTTCTGAAAATCCTGTAATTAAAACTTGGCATTTTAAACCCAACATTTCTGCAAATTATTAGGCTATGATATCTTTTCCTTCCCTGATGTATTTTTTCCATAATCTTTCAAAATATGATTCTAGGGTTCAGAATGAGTTACACAAGGTTCTAGGTTCATCTGAGGTTCCTAATATTGATGAAGAAAGTCTGAAAAACTTATTGAGAAATCATATTTCACTTTCTATGCAACATAGTTCTAGAGCTACCCAACGTAAAGAAAATGAGTTATTCTAGAACCACCATAATTCCCAAACTTTTCCAAATACGTGACAGGGAAATAAAATTTATTTAGGATGCCACTCAAACCTGCAGTGAATTATTAATATTTGGAAAATGATTAAACATCCCTTAAATGTATCTAGATCAGATCTGATCTAATTATTATATTCATTTTATTGATTCATTCATTCAACAATATTTCAGGGATATATACTATGTGTTAGGTTCTGTTTTTGGTTTTAAGGATGTAGAAACAAAAAAATAAAATTTCTGCCTATATATACTTACAATCTAACATAAAATATGTAAAGAATTGTGCATTATACAGATAGTAATAAGTATACTATGAAGAAAAAATCAAGACAGTTAAGGGGGAGAAAGTGTAAAAATGAAAGAAGGGGTGTTAAGGAAGCCATCCTTAAGGTGGTAGTATATTCGAAGAGATTCTGAAAAACTTATTGAGAAATCATATTTCACTTTCTATGCAACATAGTTCTAGAGCTACCCAACGTAAAGAAAATGAGTTATTCTAGAACCACCATAATTCCCAAACTTTTCCAAATACGTGACAGGGAAATAAAATTTATTTAGGATGCCACTCAAACCTGCAGTGAATTATTAATATTTGGAAAATGATTAAACATCCCTTAAATGTATCTAGATCAGATCTGATCTAATTATTATATTCATTTTATTGATTCATTCATTCAACAATATTTCAGGGATGTATACTATGTGTTAGGTTCTGTTTTTGGTTTTAAGGATGTAGAAACAAAAAAATAAAATTTCTGCCTATATATACTTACAATCTAACATAAAATATGTAAAGAATTGTGCATTATACAGATAGTAATAAGTATACTATGAAGAAAAAATCAAGACAGTTAAGGGGGAGAAAGTGTAAAAATGAAAGAAGGGGTGTTAAGGAAGCCATCCTTAAGGTGGTAGTATATTCGAAGAGATCTGAATGAAGTAGGTAGTGAGTCACAGGAAAGGCATGAAGAGATCAGCCATTCTCAAAAGCTTTGAAATAGGGGCTTGGTGAGTTCAAGGAATAGTAAGGAGTCCAGTGGGTCTTGAGGGAAGAGGGACAAAAGCACAGGGTTGTAGTGGGGTGAGGGAGAGAGAGGAAATAAAATTAGAAAGGAGGACATAGCTAAGAACATAGAACCACAGTAAGGAATTTGGAATTTTGTATTGAGTTTGATGGGATTAAGATAATCAGTAGGCATTAAATGTTCAATCCGTTTGACTCTGATATAAGGATAATTCCTCATATAGCTGTTAATTTTGGTGTGATGTATTTCAAAAATTCAAATTTCATTGGTGGGCCCAATCCCCCAAACATGATAATTAAAGAGACCAAATTTATATGTATGTTAAGTCACTTCAGTTATGTCCAACCCTTTGCAACCCTGTGGACTATAGTCCCCCAGGCTCCTCTGTCCATGAGATTCTCCAGGCAAGAGCACTGGAGTGGATTGCCACACCCACCTCCAGGGGATCTTCACAACTCGGAATGAGTGTCTGCTGCACTGGCAGGCAAGTTCTTTACCACTAGCGCCACCTAGAAAGCGCCTTAATTATCATAACTGTAGAAAAACTTTAAGAATTGAATTGCAGTATGTCTAATAAGATATTATTTATGGCTTAAAAAAGTATGTTGCAAGGAATTCTCAACTCAGGCTGCACATTTGAATGACCTGGGAGATTTTTAAACCTACCTTTGCAGACTCTGATACCCAGAAATTCAGATTCATCTTATTCGAGTTGGGGGTCCTGGTATTAAAAAAAAACTTTTTTTTAAGTGCCCCACTTGGAAACAATGTGTAGCCTGGGTTTGAAAATCCCCACCATCAACTTTACCTCTGCATGCAGCTTTAGTCATGTCCGACTCTCTGCAACCCTGTAGCTGTAGCCTGCCAGGCTTCTCTGTCCATGGGATTCTTCAGGAAAGAATACTGGAGTGGGTTGCCATACCCTCCTCCAGGGGATATTCACGAGTCAGAGATCGAACCCTCCTCTCTTGCGTCTGCCTCATTGGCAGGCAGGTTCTTTACCAATAGCTCCACCTGGGAAGCCCTGCACTAAAATATAAAAGATCTCCAAAGACAAAAACCAAATTGATTGGGTGTTTTGCCCGTAGCTCATAGTAAAAGATGACCAAGAGGACTTTCTGACGTTTAAATGTTCAAGTTGAGACTGTATTCATGACACCTCTACAAATAAAGAATATTTAAATTAACAAATGGTATATATTTAAAAGAATGAAAGAGTACATAACAGCTTGGTTTGTAAAGCTCATAAGGGATGTGATTTTTTTTTTCCCCTTTAAGGATAATATTGTTTAAGCAACTATTTCATTGCATCATTTGTCCTAAACAGCACTTTAATCTGGAAAAGGCAAATAGAATGATGCCAGCAAAAGTGACTGGTCATATTTCACTAATTGCAGTTTCCTGTCATATCCAACTAATCTGGAGGAAGGATTTTAAAGTTCATTTTGTGATGACACAATAAAACGACAGATCAAAGCCTTTGATTTGAGCCAGTTAAAATTTGTGGCCTAACGGTCATCTAATCAGTTTGGCTTAGCAGTAAAATTGGATTGTGAAGAAAGATAAAATGAAGTTTTTAGTCTTAACAGAGCCTTTCTTTAACAGCGTTATAGACACCTTTCGTTTTTTATACAAAGAGCAGATTTTTAGTAAAATGGTGACACAAGCCTATCATCAATTTCAAGTAATAAACTGAGTTGTATCAGAAAGACATCAGGATCTTGTTGGACATACTTCACTAGCAGCCACCTAATTTTTGCAGAAAATATGTTTAGGCTTGACTCTTTTTCTGATACTTACGTCTTTATTGATTTGGCAAATTTACCTCCTAGTTTTAGTTTCCTCATTTGTAACATAGAGAAAATATAGTGTCTATTCACTCTTGTTGTAAGGATTGTGTGAGATATCACATGTGCTAAATGTCATACGAGTTGTTATGAAAATATGCATGAAAAAGAGTCAGCAAAAAGAATACGTGCTTTGGAATCTGACAACAAGATCTGAGGCTAGATTTCTCCATTTGTCTGGTCTAGCATCATGGCCAATAATTGAATTATTCTGAAACCCACATTCTTAACGAAATTTTTTTAGTCGTAAACCAGTTTAGATCATTAGTTTAAGTAAACTGTGGACTATGTTATTTACTCAAACTTCCTTTCCTTTCGCCCTTGTCACCTCCAAATATCCCATCAGGAATAACACTATACTTGGTTTTCTTTCCTTCTTTTCCTCTTTTGTTCTTTCCTTTACTTTCTTCCCTTTTCTCTTCCTAATGAAATCTCACCTCTACCCTATTAATTTGCCCTAAAATCATGCTCATGACAATACCTACAGTGATGTTCAAAATCTTTATGTGGATCAAAATGTTTACCGTTGGAATTTTTATGGTTACAAAGAGGTATGTGATGGTAAATAACGACAATATATTTCTAAACTTTAATTTTAGAGTACTGAGTTTTGATTTCCATTTGTACTCTAATTCTTATTTGGTATTTTTATTTCCTGGAAAATTATGGCCATGATCAAAGGAATACAATGTGCTCAATTAGATTAGACTTGTTGTTCTTTGATACTAGCATTCTGGTTCTCCAGAAGCTCAGTGGACTTACACCAAAATACTGTTATCCCTTTTTCCATCATATTTAGAAGTCAGTGATAAATACCAAATATCTTAATTTCATCATGTAACATTTCACAGTTTTTGCAATGAAGGACTTTTGTGGGCGTAAGCCAGAAGTTTCATTATAAGATACTTGTGTTCTATTAACCTAAAGATACAGTAGGCTTCCCTGTGGCCCAGCTGGTCAAGGATCTGCCTGCAATGCGAGAGACCTGGGTTTGATCCCTGGGTTGGGAAGATCCCCTGGAGGAGGAAAAGGCTATTCAATACAGTATTCTTCCTGGAGAATTCCATGGACTGTACCAGTCCCTGGGGTGGCAAAGAATCCAACATGACTGAGCTACTTTCACTTCACTTCACTTCATAGTGAATAGATTTTCAATGAAATTGCTGCTAAAGTAAAAATCACCAAATTGAAATGATCTTTTGGAAAACAAAAGAATTTGTGAGTTTAACTAACAACACGTCTGTCCTTCTGACAAAAACAATGCTGCAGGAAGACCAACAACAGCTTTGTGTGATGGCAAATACCCTGGAAGATGGCAGCATGACACCTGAATTGGCTGAAGTAATAAAACGACTGTGGAGAGATCCAGGAATTCAGGCCTGCTTTGAAAGGGCATCTGAATATCAGCTCAATGACTCAGCAGCATAGTAAGTAAATGCATTTTAAAAGGAACTGTAGTTGAAACATTTACATTTAAAAATTGTAATTCTGTATACTCTGCATTTGTAATCACAGATGACAAAAGTAAATAGTTTTACATTTTTATCATGCTAAAATAACAAGTAAATGAAAGGAAAGAAAAAAGACCAAGATTATGTACATAAAATGTAAAAAACATAACCATGGAAGCATTTTAAATAGCTAATTTTGAAACTATTAATATATGTCTGAAAAGATATATATGTTGTAAATATTTTCTCCCGATTAGAAAAATTTAACCATTATGTGGGCTTCTCAGGTGGCTCAGTTTACAGAATCTGCCTGCCAAGCAGGAAATGCAGGTTTGATATTTGGGTCAGGATTGTCCCTTGGAGGAGGAAATGGCAACTCCCTCCAGGATTCTTGCCTGGAAAATCCCATGGACAGGAGCCTGGCTAAAGTCCATGAGGCTGCAAAGGGTCAGACATGACTTAGGAACTGAGCGCACATGTGCACCCATGCATAAACACATACAGACTCATTATGTACCAAGCTCAGTTCAGTTCAATTCAGTCCAGTCGCTCAGTCCTGTTCAACTCTTGGCAACCCCATGAAGTGCAGCACGCCAGGCCTCCCTGTACGTCAACAACTCCTGAGTTTACTCAAACTCCTGTCCATTGTGTCGGTGATGCCATCCAACCATCTCATCCTCTGTCCTCCCTTCTCTTACCTTCAGTCTTTCCCAGCATCAGGGTTTTTTTCAAATGAGTCAGCTCTTTGCATCAGGTGGCCAAAGTATTGGAGTCACAGCTTCAGCATCAGTCTTTCCAATGAATGTTCAGGACTGATTTCCTTTAGGATGGACTGGTTAGATCTCCTTGCAGTCCAAGGGACTCTCAAGAGTCTTCTCCAACACCACAGTTCAAAAGCATCAATTCTTCGGTGCTCAGCTTTCTTTATATTCCAACTCTCAAATCCATACATGACTACTGGAAAAACCATAGCTTTGACTAGACAGACTTTTGTTGACAAAGTAATGTCTCTGCTTTTTAATAAGCTATCTAGGTTGGTCATAATTTTTCTGCAAGGAGCAAGAGTCTTTTAATTTCATGGCCACAGTCACCATCTGCAGTGATTTTGGAGCCCCCAAAAATAAAGTCTACCACTTTTTCCCCATCTATTTGCCATGAAGTGATGGGACTGGATCCTATGATCTTAGTTTTCTGAACGTTGAGCTTTAAGCCAACTTTTTCACTCTCCTCTTTCACTTTCATCAAGAGGCTCTTTAGTTCCTCTTCACTTTCTGCCATAGGGTGGTGTCATATGCATATCTGAGGTTATTGATATTTCTCCTGGCAATCTTGATTCTAGCTTATGTTTCATCCAGCCCAGCATTTCTCATGATGTATTCTGCATTTAAATTAAAGAAGCATGGTGACAATATACAGCCTTGATGTACTCCTTTTCCTATGTGGAACCAGTCTGTTGTTCCATTTCCAGTTCTAACTATTGCTTCCTGATCTGCATACAGATTTTTCAAGAGGCAGGTCTGGTGGTCTGGTATTCCCAAAAGGCTTTGGCATAGTCAATAAAGCAGAAATAGATGTTTTTCTGGAACTCTATTGCTTTTTTGATGATCCAGCAGGGGTTGGCAATTTGATCTCTGGTTCCTCTGCTTTTCTAAAACCATCTTGAACATCTGGAAGTTCACAGTTCACATATTGTTGAAGTCTGTCTTGGAGAATTTGGAGCATTACTTTACTAGTATATGAGATGAGTGCAATTGTGTGGTAGTTTGAGCATTCTTTGGCATTGCCTTTCTTTGGGATTGGAATGAAAACTGACCTTTTGCAGTCCTGTGGCCACTGCTGATTTTTCCAAGTTTGCTGGCATATTGAGTGCAGCACTTTCAGAGCATGATCTTCCAGGATTTGAAATAGCTCAACTGGAATTCCATCACCTCCACTAGCTTTGTTCATAGTGATGCTTCCTAAGGCTCACTCGACTTCACATTCCAGGATGTCTGGCTCTAGGTGAGTGATCACACCATTGTGACTATCTGGGTCGTGAAGATCTTTTTTGTATAGTTCTATGTGTTCTTGCCACCAAGCTCTAGATGAACACAAACTGGTGACATGCATGTTGAGGTGTGGACTTTTCACTTCATTTTAACCAAGTTACCAAAATCATCTTCTAAAATAACCTTATTAACAACGTGTGCTTTGGCTCCCCTGGTTTGATAGGCATGATATAGAATTTCAGAAGAAAGTAATGTGTTGATTTGAGGAATGTTTGTATATAGTGGGATTCTTTTGAAAGCTCAAGCAAGATTATCTAATTTTCACAATAATATCAACCAGTTAGAAATTTTTAGCCATAAGCAATAGGAGGTTGTAACAGTATGTATAACTTCATTATTAAGATGATTTTAAATATCCATTTTAGTAAATGGTTCCTGACCTGTCCCACAGTTACATGCCTGTAAGCATGTGTGCACATGCATACAAATATAATGTAAGTACTTATTATATATTTCTGTCCCTGTAAATGAATATGTGAATGGGTATATATGCAGTTCTTCTGATGGACTCCCAACAGAACATACTAGATGTTAAAAAATAAAACAGTTAAGGTTAAACAAATGAAAAATTATTTGAGGACAGAATTAAAAAGAACTTACATGATACTTCAGATTTTAGCATAATAAGAAGAAGGATTATGGAGAGAAAACAAACCATATAATTTCTAGGAAAATGTAACAGAAACAAAAGTCCTCTGTGATTGCTCATTCATGTTCATTTAAAATTCCAAAATCCAATGGACATATTGCCCTTGGAGGAAAGTCCTGTTCTTATCTCTCTGATGACATAGAGAATGGGTATCACCCTTTGATTACATAAACTATGGTTTAATATTACTCTATGGTATAGAAAACATTGCTTTTGATATGAATCACTGAAAAAGGCAGTCACAATTAATCAGAAACTGAATTGTGGAACATTGCTATAAAATGTTGCTTAGCAAAGTTCTGGAGAAGGAGGAAGAGAACGATAGGTCAATACTTGTAATTTTAATATATTTTGTTTTAGATACACATTATTGGTTAGACATTTTCCCTTAAAATAATGTCAGAAATAAGTTTGCAATTATATTACATTATGTTTACCAAATTATTTGCTCTTTGATATAAAAAATAATTACGTACTGCATATCCCACATGGGCAAAAAAAATGACATTTTACTGTTTTTCTTAGACTTCCCTTAATGTTAGCTTTTTTCTTTGTTTTGACAAAATATATTTTACAGTGAGACTATCACATTTCAGATTCATATTAAAAACATTTGTCCATTCTTCAAGTTAAACAAATCTATAAATCTCTGCACAAATTTTGTGAATGTTGCCAGTAATGCAGTGATTTTTAACTACCCAGATCAATTTGCAAAGAGCAGTAGAAAATAAGAAAGTTGACTTCCTCCCTCTGTGTCTAAGAAAGTTTTCTTACAACATTTTTTAAAAACAATGTAAGTGTTAGCTTTTTTGCCTTTATGGATTCTTAAAGTGAAAATTAAGTGAAAACTTACTAAATTAGCTGAACCTCCATTGCTTTCTTCCAAAAATTAACAGGTTTTTTTTTTAACACTTAATTACATTAGCATTTTAAAGTAAAATTAATGTCAGATTGATACCACATCCAATTTACTCCATATACATTCTGTAGTCAATGGTATTTCTTTTCCTTCCTCTCTCTTTCTCTTTCTTCCCCCCTCTCTTCCTTTTCTTCCTTCATTCCATCTATCCATTCATGTACCTATTAATCTATTCATCCAATTTTTCTGGAAATGAGATATTTGATTTTCCCTCAAACCTAAAGACTCTTTTAGTTGAGGTCAATAAAGAGATGAGTCCTAATCAGGGAATGTTGGTGACATAACACCTCACCCTCCACAATCAGAACTAGCAAACTTACAGAAAAGCATCGTGAGAGCAGGAAAGATTTTTATTAATACTTTGCAGTTTGCTGATTGGGGCTGTCTAGTGTGCAATAAACTCCACATGCTTCAAGATTCAACGTGGACTTCACTGAAAAATATACTATTTTTACATGATTAGAAAAAGAATGATCTTTTTTAAGTGATTTGAACGATAGGTATTTCAGGCTTCTGGCCTAAGTTTTAGACCACAGGCTTGAGCACCCAAATTCTATATGTTTATTAAAATGAGTATTTTAGATGCAAATTTGTCACTCTGCCAGTGCTTCTGCTTTGTTTGACATCATTATGTATGCAAATAAAAGTACATTAAAGCGTATCTTTACTGAAGCATTCATTTACCCATAACTGAAATGGATTTAATCTCTATCACAGAAGGTATGTTTCTGTGTGGATTGCTTTTGTTTTTGCTCCTGCATGAACCAACTGACCAACAGTATACTACCACATATGCAGCCTGAGTTAACAAGAAATTCACCAAAGACTTTGCTTCAGAAATAGAGAAAATAGATAAAACAAAATATCTTCTAACATTTGCTTCTGATGAATTTATACCTTGATTTGTCTTTTTATAATAAAATTAAACTATTAGAAAAAACATGATGATCAACTTTCACATTATACATATATGTGTTTCTGAAGTCTATTTGTCCCTAACCAAAATCCCTTTGGGACACTTGACAATTCTTAGTTTATTTCAGCTTAAAATCAGAAATATCCTTCAAGAATAATTATCTACATTGTTACTGAATTATTTTCAAAAACAAACAGCATTAACTTTTAAGGCATTGTGCTAGGCTTTAAGATATAACATCTCTTCAACTTAGTCTCTGAAAAATTGAACTGTTGAACAATAACTAATACTCAGTTATATTCTACTTCTCAAATTCTGTCTAGATGAATGCATGTTCATTATGATCTTTTTATTTAGGTTATAAGTATAAACTTGGTTCAATATAAAAGCCAATTTGATCATAAAAACTTTACTAGGCTATCAGTATCCCTATTTAATATTTTCATAGAAATAGCCATATTGCTAAGCTCCTAAAACCTTAGTATCAGAAGTATAGAACAGGTGAATTTCAACTGTTTTTAAAGCAATAAAGCACTTTGTTTTACTCCAGCGGCATGATCTGGCTTGAAGGATGAAGCTAAAAGGGATTTATTTCCTCTAATCTAATAGACTCTTCTAGAGCACACAGCTTAACCATGCTCATTCCAGCCTCTCACCACCTCTAGATCCTGTGGGCAGAAAGAGGGCAGTATTTTGGCTGATGATAGTAGGGTTTTTAAATGTGGCCTTTGGAGAAGAGCAGAGGACATGCTGAGGCACTCTCGGAAGAGAAGAGGAGGTAGGAAAGTAAACAGTGTATAAATTCAGCTTTCTGTCCTCAGGAGCATTGACTCAGGAGTGGGTCAGCAACGTAACTAAGTAGTTCCAGCATGAACCAGAAAGAAAGTGAAAAGGTTTTTCTATTACTAACCTAACTGGATAAAATCATGGCACTTAATAAAAACAATTCCAATTCCTAAACTAGATGACCAGGAGAAACAACACAAAACCGACAGACCACAACACTAAAACAAGTCACTCTCTTAAAATTCCAACTGACTAAATACAAACTACATCACTTTGAGACTAGTCTAGTGACCATCATTACAAAAAGCATTTTTGGCGGAGGGATGATCTAAGTCCTGTAAGGAAAGCTTTCCTCTCAAATGCCTATTCAGACACCAGTGAATCCATCATATCAGCCTTGTAAAATAAAGCTAAGCAGCACTCACCCAGCTGCCCTTACAGAAGGACCCTCAGGCCAGTTGTGTGTTACACCCAGTGCTCTGAAACATCCCAGCCACTGAGCTCGTATAATTCTGAGAAGCGGAGTTTGAAAAGCATCAGTCTGGAGGTTAATCAGTTTAATGGACTCTAAAATAAAAATTCATTTGTACTGAATCCTGGCATCTTCTAACACAAAGTTAAAACTATGTATACTATTTTTTTTATTAGCTACCTTAATGATTTGGACAGAATAGCAGCTCCTGGCTATGTCCCGAATGAACAAGATGTTCTACATTCTCGAGTGAAAACAACTGGAATCATTGAAACTCAATTCTCCTTTAAAGACTTGCATTTCAGGTATGAGCAAATGTCTTTTTTTAAACTCTCAACAGCAATATGCATCAGGCACATATTCTTTATGGAGAAGAGCTCTAACCCATGATCAAGTGCAGTGAGTCCTTGGGCATGTTCATGAGGCCTCGTGTACTTCGGTTCCATGGTCTTTCACTACCCTCCTGTCGCTCTCCATGCCAATCCTGATCCAGAGCCTCATCCTCCTCTTCAAGAAAAAAATACCTCTTCTTGAGCAGGTGGGAGCTAGATTTTAGTTTCCTCATACTTGAAACTGATATCCTACTTTGAAAAAAAAACAAACAAAAGGAAATACATTTAAATAACACTGATGCAACAGGTGCCAAGGATCTTATTTCTGGACCTTCCTACTCTCCCATTTGCTTGAAATGTTATTTTGCTTACTTCACTTAAAAATGCAAATAATTTAGAAGAGAATTATTTGAATGTGATGTTATCTACTGGAATAATAAGACCTATTTCATAAACATGATTTGGGTATGAGTCCATTATTTTCATTGCTGTCACATTATCAAGACCCTCCTAGCAATTCTGTTGTAAAATTACCCATTTACTATACCAAGAAATAGAAATCCCTACTATAGTGTTAGAAAATGTCCCTTGACACTTAAGTACCTCTCCGTATGATTGTGGATGACTTAGAAGCTGCTGCTGCTGCTGCTAAGTCCTGTCAGTCGTGTCCAACTCTGTGCGACCCCATAGACGGCAGCCCACCAGGCTCCCCCGTCCCTGGGATTCTCCAGGCAACAAGACTGGAGTGGGTTACCATGTCCTTCTCCAATGCATGAAACTGAAAAGTGAGAGTGAAGTCGCTCAGTGATGTCCAACTCTTTGTGACCTGGTGGACTGTAGCCTAACAGGCTCCTCCACCCTTGGGATTTCCCAGGCAAGTGGAGTGGGCTGCCATTGCCTTCTCCCTGAGATAGAATATTAGACATTAAAACCATGTTCTAGATGTACCCTTAAAACATAATTAAGGGTACATAAGCATAATTATTTAATTAATAAAAACATAATTAAGTCATTCACGCATGCAATAATAGGAATATATTTTAAAAGTAGGAAAAAAATGGGAAAAGGTGACACGAATTATTTGTATCCATTGAGGAAAGATTGTTTCAGTGGGATCAAAGTTTAATTGCTTTAAAACTATTGTAATTACTGACATAGAGTATTTAATTAGAATATTATTACACAGATGGCCAGGATACTTTCAAGTTAATATGGAAGAAAGCCCTGAAAACTATCCATTAATGTCAAGCACACAAATAATCAATTTTCTGAAATGAATGAAAGACCAAACAGGATAAAGGAACTGCAAAGACTGGGGTCAGCATCTCTTGGCAAACACAAGCAGCTTGTCTTCAGGCCTGTCATCACCGTGGTACGGTGTCTCTTTGGCAACTACTTTCTCCAGACTCCTGATCATTGATCCAGTTTTCAGGGTTGTACTTTGAGAGCCCAAATCCAATTGCTCCTCTGCTCTACCCCTCCTAAACCTCTCAAAGCAATTTTGGCACACTCACATTTCTTTGACTCTTTCTCCTCTCCAAATTTCTCCCTGAAACAGGCTAGAAGCTGACTGCAGGCCTTGGGGCTAATCCCACCAAGGTTCCAATCACAGTCCCCATTAATTAGCAGCAATTGTTAAGAAATAAAATTATCTTTCTTTGCTTGTCTAATGTGGCTGTTGTAAAAATTTAGTTGAAGTCCCAGGAGAGAATTATAACTTGGTGTTAGCTTATCTTACGTAAAGCTAATGGAATTTTCTGGATCCTAAATTGTCTTATTATTAAAACTGGCTCAATTTTAAGAATTAATGTCACATCTTGAACATCTAGAAACTCCCAACCCTAGTCTTTCTTTACCACATCAAACAATCTAGTATCTTGTCAGAAACGCTCACTAGCATAAATTATCTTTTTAATATCTCTGTTCCTTGAACATCCTAAGTCTTAGAGTCTTTGCACTTACTGTTCTTAACTAAAATGCTCTGACACTAGATCTCTGCAAGAACTGCCCCCTTCTTATTAAGTTTCCCAATCAAACACTGTCCCGTCATGGAGTTTTGACCACCTTATCTATTAACCATCCCTAAATGTCCCTGTTATAACTATATCCTGCAGAGTGTGGGTAAATATGTAACAACAAGCCCCCAGGGGTGGAGGGAGGTCAGATTGCTTTTTGGCCCTTGAGGATTTCTTGGGTGTAAACAGCCTAGCAATAGCCATTTTCAGCTTACAAACATGACAACACTAAATGCAGAACTGGGAAGATATACAAAGAGTTCTTTCCAGCCACACCAACGTGAGCCAGTATCATTACACAATTGACATTATACCATTTTCTCTTTCTGAACTTACCACTACGTGAAACTGCCTTGTTTATCAGTTTGCTCTTTTTGTTTCATGTGATCTGAGGTCCAGAAGGCCAGGGGCCATGTTTGCTTACAGCTGTATCTCCTGTGATTACCACAGTGACTAACGCAGAGCAGGCACTAGTCAGCCTTAATCCTGCCTGGAGGAATAAATGTACTGTGCCAAGCAACTGTGAACACGGCGTTTACACCCTTACTGTAATATGATGAATGGGTATTGCTATCCTTACGTAAGACAAGGAGTCAAAAATGGAGGCTGAAAACAGGTAGAAGATTTCTCCAAGATCACACACAGAAATGCGAGAAAGGTGTTAAAATGGCTATCTTTCTAACTTCAAAACCCACATTTCTTACACTGCTCAACTCTAATGGGTTATAAGGTAAATTGGGCTGGAAATCACTCTTGTCCTTTAGAGTAAGTGCTTCTTCCAATGTTGTTGGTCATCCATAATTCCCTTCAGAGAGAAGAGGGAAGAGGGATAAAAAGACAGCCTACTGGGAGATAAAGTCCTGTTGTTAGGGCTCTTTGGCACCTCACAAGTCTGTGCTCCTAAAAGAAGGGTATGTGTGAAACTGCCAACGAACACACAAAAGCTCAGGAAATTATCAGCATTTCGTGAAACATCAAGTTCACTCAGTACCAAGTAATATCATTATCCATACATTTTAAAAAACCAAGTAGAATACAGCATTTGCATTAGGACACTAGACTTTGATTGGTGCATCATCATTTTCCTTTCCTTTTCTAATTCTGTGGTTAATTCTGTAAAGCATTTTAAGTTGTATAAGTAATCTTTCATGTATATATATCTATGTATATATATAAAAATATACTTTCTTATATTGTTGGCTCATATGAAGGAATGAGAAAAGTCTTGCTAATTCTTTATACAGTAGCAATGCTAAAATGTAAGATATTTGTGAATTGGACGGAAGCTCAATTAAGACTCATTTTGACATAACATTTTCTGTAGTATGCAACCACTACCTCTTTCCCACCCACTAAAACAGGTTTTGAGCTCTTTTGTTTTCTTACTAGCTTTTGCTTTCTCCCTGGCTCAAGAGGGTGTGTAATTAAGGACATCATTTATGAGTAAGAGAATGTAGGGAATTTCTCTAGAAACAATATTTAAGCAATGAAATTTTGAATATTCAAATTTTACATAAAAAACACAGTTATACATACTTTTAGGGAACTATTTTAAATCATTGAAAAAATTTCAAATCATTTAAATAGTCACAGCAATTGAGATAATTAATCCCTTAATAAATTCTCACAGCTAAATCACTTTTTTTGAAGTACTGGATAGGATTATAAAAGTACACAGGCATTACAGTGTAAAATTTCATAGTATTTTAAAATAGGAAGTATAAAAATAAGGTACATTCCAACTTCATTTTGGTAAGTGCCTAGGTACTTACATTAGCACTTATTTGTATTCACATAGCATAAATCATCCTCAAACTTTTAAAGATAAAGTTAATTTACATATTAAATTCAAGACTGTAGAATTTTAAACAGGAACATCAAAATGAAAAAATTCTCTCTGTCAATGCATTGTAAAATCTTCATGTATCACCTAATTTAATGCAAATTAACTTGGAGTGTTTTTTATCATACCAGAATCTTCAACTGTCAAACTGGTAAAATTATTCCTCTTTACAGAAGTTACTATGTAAATAGAAAATGCAATGCAAATGTGAACCCTTTTACATTTGAGTTATCAGTTATAGAGAAGTCCTTTCTTCCTATTGCTCTATGATGAAAATAATTAAAAGGAGATAAAACTATATGGAAGCGAAGGAAAAGAAGTCAGCAACTATTACAATGTAGAGCTTTAGATTTTGTAATTGTAACTATTTTCAACAATATCATAGATTTACCCAATCTATGATACAAAATAAATTATAATTGTTTTGAATTTGAAGTTAAATCATGCCCACTATGTTCATTTCTGTTGGAACATGAGACAGCTTAGGAGTGTTTCTGGTTGTCTATCAAGCAATTATAGCCCAACTTAGGTTTGTTATTCTCTATTAGATCTCACAGAGCAATAAATCATGTCTAACTATACTTTTGTTACAGGTATGTTCATGGTTAATGTTATCAAAATTATGTTATATAACATGATGTCTAATTTATTCTCATGATAGAATTTACCTTAATGACTTTAAGTATTATATTATTCAATAATCAGAGAACTCTTCTGTAGGCATTTTAAGTTACACACAAATTTAGTAGAAAATATATAATGATATTAACAATTACGGGAGTTTAGCGACCCCAGGCTATCTTATGGTGGTTAATCCTTTTGATTCTGTTTTTTAATAACAAGCAGTTAAGGGATTTAGAATACCTCGGTGCATATTCTTTCTATCTGCAGCATCTGCCCTAATTTATTTTCAGAACTGGGCACCAGGGAAAGACTTAGTGGAGCTCCTTTGCTTAGACGTGCAGTGGGAACACAGATACAGCTGGTGGCCCCGACACAGGTAGCCACCTCAGGACCTTATACCTAGATTTCTTGTGGGGATCAATTTACAATGTATGTAAATGTCAGATCACTAGGTTGTAACATGAAATAGTATAATTTTGTATGTCAACTGTACATCAATAGAAAGATAAAATTTTTAAAGTTATACCAATTCTGATATAGTCAAATATGTTGAATACATCCCATTCAACACAAGAGCTTAAAATAAATTTCTACTCAGATTAGATCTTATTTTTCTGTGGTCAAATACATAAAGGATGTCAGAAACTGTTATTTTTCCAAGAGAGTCACATGCTTATAGGATGAGCAAAGACATCTTACAAAAAATTAGCTGCAATAGCATTATAGCTATCCTGCTGCTGCTGCTAAGTCACTTCAGTCGTGGCTGACTCTGTGCAACCCCATAGACGGCAGCCCACCAGGCTCCCCTGGGATTCTCCAGGCAAGAACACTGGAGTGGGTTGCCATTGCCTTCTCCAATGGATGAAAGTGAAAAGTGAAAGTGAAGTCGCTCAGTCGTGTCTGACTCTTTGCGACCCCATGGACTGCAGCCCACCAGGCTCCTCTGTCCATGGGATTTTCCAGGCAAGAACACTGGAGTGGGGTGCCATTGCCTTCTCCAATAGCTATCCTAGACTATGCAATGACTTTGAAAGTATATAAGGGGCCTATTATTTCATAATAACCTATTCTAATATGAAGTATGAATAATTTTATGTGGTTAAATATTTGTGTGTTCACGTCCCTTCAGTTATGTCCAACTCTTTGCAATCCTATGGAGTGTCACCCACCTCTATCCATGGGATTCTCCACGCAAGAACACTGGAGTGGGTTGCCATGCCCTCCTGCATATTTAGCCAATTGTTTAACATAAATTAGTAAGTTCAATAGCTTTTCCAACTGTCTAAAATGGACTATAACACTCAACTGTTTAACATAAAGCCATAAAAGTCTGATGGCTTGCCCTACATTAATACCATGGGCAGTTTCACAAATAATTGATCTTCAATTGTTGCTTAAAACCCTGACCTGTGAATTTTTAGTTACATCATACATGTCAGGCATTTAAACACATTTTAATATTTAGGAATCCTTTCTTAAATATCAGACTTAAGGAAACATGTATTAAGTCAATCAAGCAATAAAAAAAAAAGAAAAAAAACTTTTCAAAATGAAAACTGAAAGTTCCATCTAATGTCATCAGGGCTCTAGTTATCTTAACTATTCAGGCAATTAAGGATATTCAAGCCACATCACATGTCCATTCACCTCATTAATTGTCCCAGTATATTTATCCAATTCAGATATTCAGTCAGCAAATATACAGGTTGTCCTCTGATTTCTATTATTGTTTTCCTCAGAAAAGTGATGATGAAGTATGTATTTATATTTCTTACATGCTCCACTTTGGGAATCTCCACATTTTTTTCAATGATTATAATGCTTTAGTGTTATCTGCTCATCATGTCTGACTCTTTGCAACCCCATGTAGTACAGCCCACAAGCTCCTCTATCCATGAAATTCTCTAGGCAAAAACACTGGAATGGGTAGCCATTCCCTTCTCTAAAGTAAGCCCCAATTAAAATTTAGAGGAGATAAACATGAAAAGACATGTAAAAAATAAATTACTACAACAGCAGCAAAATAAAATGTAACATCCAAGAGAATCAATATAAAAGCAAAACTCCAGCCACTGATCTTCTTTGCCAATGAGCATTTCAGTTCAGTAACAGCAGATGGCATTAGAAAAAAGGTCAATGCTCCCTGGACCTGTGTCTCTAACATGATTCTGCATAAGGAAAAAAAAAAACAAACCATTTTATCAAGTGAGTCATAAAATGAGAAGATTATTAGCATGCAATCTAAGATTTTTCAGAAGCCATTTTATCAACATGAATAAAACTTAAGACTAAGTAATCTTTGTCCTCCCTTGGGAGACTGTAAGATATGCTGAGAAAGAGAACAGTGGGCTAAGGATCACTTACATAACTTATACCTCTTATCAACTAAATATGTGACTAAAAAGGAGAATAGCTACTTTTCACACATATGTGTTACTATCAATAGCAGAGTTCAGAGAAGATAAATGATCAAAGGAGATAACCAGATGGTCCATTAAAAGAATGCAACACAACCCTTGGGAAGGGGAAAGTTTTAAAGTTTTGCACTGTTATCTGTTTGGCAACACAAAAAGGTATTTTCTGACCTGGGGAAAGAAGGCTCCACAACAAATATGCTTCTACTCTACTTGGTGAGGATTTGACAGCTAACAGTAGATAGATGTACTTGTTAGGACCTGTAGTCTAAGGAAGTAGAACTAGTGAACTTCACAACAAAGCTTAGCATTCACAACATAGCTGTCATACATAAAGAACCTAACACGGCACCTGCTACACAGCAGCCTCAAATATCAACTGGATGAATGAGCCTTGGGCAAGCTGTTTAAAGAGATAATTGTATCTATCTTACAACTTTATGGTGAAGTTTAAATAATTGTTGACTAAAAGTTTTAAAGTCTGAACGCATATTTATCATTCTTGCTTCCATAAGGATGTTTACTAAATTTTAAAAATTAAATTTGTTGGCTAATTTTTACATATTATAACCTTTAAGTCAAAACCGTCCTCTTCCTCCATTTATATTGCAAGTCTGAAACTATAATGGGTTTGGTAATTAGCAGCACTTACAATAGTCTTTGAAAGTGAAACTGCAAGTCCCTCAGTCGTGTCCAGCTCTTTGCGACCCCATGGACTGTATAGTCCATGGAATTCTCTGGGCCACAATACTGGAGTGGGTAGCCATTCCCTTCTCCAGGGGATCTTCCCAACCCAGGGATCGAACCAGATCTCCCACATTGCAGGTGGATTATCTGTCAGCTGAGCCGCAAGGGAAGCCCAAGAATACAGGAGTGGGTAGCCTATCCCTCTCCAGTGAATCTTCTCAACCCAGGAATTGAATCTGGGTCTCCTGCATTGCAGATGGATTCTTTACCAGCTGAGCTACCAGGGAACCCCATAATAGTCTTTATTGACACCACATTTAAATTTCTAAACATCTATCGAACTCCTAAACATCGTCTTCAATAATATGAGCAACTTCTCTTTCAATATACTACTAAATGGAGTGATTTTGTATTGGTATACACATATTTGAGGAATTTTAGTTCTATACAGCTATTCTTTACTGGATTAATATGTGAAATATTAAGCACTAGAGAAGTACAATGTGTGGTACTTCTGATTATCTTCAATAAATCAGCTGACTGATGTTTAATACTCCAATATAGTTATTACCTTTGAAATATCTGTACAGGTTGGGTGTTCCTTGGTATTGAATATTTAATATCTTGGGATCAAGCTATTATGAAAGCCCTGTAATTTTTCCTTTGCCTCTCTCTAGTCTCTTCCTCATCAAATCTGTCTTCAGATTTGAACTCAGATCAAAGTGACCTAACAATAAGCACACAAGCAAATGTTAATTCCCTAGTTCAAAATCACCTATGGATTGCCATTGACCACAATATAAAAACTGATTTTCTAATGTAATAGAAAAGACAGAAAATCTATTTCTGGTCTAACACCTCAGGCTTACTCTTGGGTGCTCAAATACTTTGACCTTGCTTTTGCTTTTATTGCCTCTATCTGGAACATTCTTTTTACACACTATCTTCTCTGCAGTTTCTGATCACTCCATTTCACATATGTACATACACACACAGACCACACACACAACTACTACCACTACAACCAGATCAGAAGATTCTCAAGACTGAAACTCTGACACTTAGAATGTAATAAATGCTCAATATATATTTGCTGACTCAGGCCATAAATTTCAATATTTTACCATAATCTTCACATTCTCCAAAATATAATTATTTGTCTCAAGCATGCCATGTTCTCTCATTCCTTGATGACTTAGACATGCACTTTGGGTAAAAATCCTCCTCCATTTCATTAACATGGAAACTATTCATTTATTAGCAAGTATTTATTGCATGTTTGGAGAAGGCAATGGCACCCCATTCCAGTACTCTTGTCTGGAAAATCCCATGGATGGAGGAGCCTGGAAGGCTGCAGTCCAGGAGGTTGCTAAGAGTCAGACACAACTGAGCGACTTCACTTTCACTTTTCACTTTCATGCATTGGAGAGGGAAATGGCAACCCACTCCAGTGTTCTTTCCTGGAGAATCCCAGGGACAGAGAGCCTGGTAGGAAGCCGTCTATGGGGTTGCACAGAGTTGGATACGACTGAAGCGACTTAGCAGCAGCAGCAGCAGCAGCAGTGTAGATAACGCCCCTGCCCTCATGAGACCACTATTCTATTAGGGAGATGATAACTACTAAACATATGAAAAACTAAATCACAGTCACTGATTGTGACAATTACTGTAAAAGAAATGGAGTGATACAACAGAAAGTAAATGGGCAGCGGAAAGAGTTAACAGTTTACAAAGAGTTAACAGTAACAAAGAGTTAACAGTGGCTATCCGCAAAGTCTCGATATTGATATTAATATCCGAACGTTGAGGAAAAAAACAGTCTTATAGAAGGAAGAACTGAACCATGTTGCCTGGAAGGGAGATGGAAAAGTCCTAAGACAGCAAAAAGTTAGATTTATATTAAAGGAACTGAATGAATACCATTGTGATTGGATTACATTGAAAAGAAGAATGGTAGGAACTAAGCTTGCAAAGGTAGGAATGAACAAAAACAGGTAGAACCTTAGAGATCATCAAAAAATAGTTTGTGTTTGATGCTAAGGGCTTCCCTGGTGGCTCAGAAGTAAAGAATTTGCCTGCAATGCAAGAAATCCAGGAGATGTGGATTCAATCCCTGGGTCAGAAGATTCCCTGGAGGAGGGCATGGCAACCCACTTTAGTATTCTCGTCAGGAGAGGCCTATAGACAGAAAAGTCTGGTGGGCTACAGTCCATAGGGTCACAAAGAGTCAGACACAACTGAAGTGACGAGCATACACTAAGGGGAAAAGAAGCCTTTGAAAAATTGTAAGCAGGAAAGTGGTATAAGATTTACATTAGGATAAAATTCTGAGTGCTGTGAGAATTTGTTTAGAGCTTTTAGAAACAGGGAGACCAATTAGAACATTTCTATAGTATCCCTGGTGAGAAACTGTGGTGGCTTCTACAAGAGAGGAGTTTCAAAGAAGTGGATGAATTAGAAACTGCATTTCACATGTGCACTATATGGAAGATAAGGGAAAGGGGGGATTACAAAGGATTCCTAGCTTCATTATTGAGTTTCTCTGTCCACATTGGTGCTTTTTACCAAAATACAAAACCAGAGGGAGGGCCAAATTTTCAAACATTTCCTTTAAGTTTCAAGACCACTCAAGGTGACTTAAATCTTCCTCTGGGCTCATATTTTACCTTCTATGTTAGAATATATATATATATGTGTGTGTGTGTATATATATATATATATATATATATGGACATGAATCTGAGCAAACTCTGAAAGACAGTGAAGGACTGGGGAGCCTGGCATGCTGCAGTCTATGGAGTCACAAAGAGTCAGACATGTCTTAGTGACTGAACAACAACAACAAATTAGAATATTTATTACAAAATATTATAATAATTTATTTTTCTCTTTACAAGACAGCAAGCTCATTGAAGACAGTCACTGTATCTTTTTATCTTTGCGTCAGTAGGCTTAGCACAGTGTCGAGTACATAGTAGGCAGATGATAATTGTTCAAATGAATGAATGAATGAATGTAGGAGGAGCTCAGCAAACAAGCAAGACTTATAGCATCAGAACTATGACAGCTTTCAATCTTCTCTGGGCTCTAGTAATTTAAGAATATGGATAGTCTTTGATCAAAATCTCTAAGGCCAACAGGTGTCTTACTAAAACTTCAAACTGCTGTAAATTTCCCCATTGCTCAAAGTCAGTATGTGAATTATTTTACTCTACCCTGTGTAAATACATGCTAAGTCGCCTCAGTCTGACTCTCTGCGACCCTATGGATCTAGCCCTTTAGGCTCCTCTGTCCGAGGGGAATCTCCAGGCAAGAATGCTGGAATGGGTTGTCATTCCCTCCTCCAGGGGATCTTTCCAACCCAGGGGTCAAACCCAGGCCTCTTACATCCCCAGCATTGCCAGGCGGGTTCTTTACCACTAGAGCCACCTGGGATGCCTGCATGAAAACCAAAAAATAAATAAAAGTTCTCTTTTTCTGTAGTCCTTGAGCTGCAAGTTGCCCAAATAAGTGTTACTTCATAATCAATAAAAACGAAAAGACTACCTTTAAGCATATGAGAGCATACATTTATAATTCCAAATGTTCATCTTAATGTAAATTTTGGAGGATACTTGTAAGATTCATTTTTCTGTTATGCTTACTTTTTTAAAGAATGTTTGATGTAGGTGGACAGAGGTCGGAAAGAAAGAAATGGATTCACTGCTTTGAAGGAGTCACATGCATTATATTTTGTGCTGCACTCAGTGCCTACGACATGGTTCTGGTGGAAGATGAAGAAGTGGTAAGTCTAAAAGGAAGACAAGATCAAGATAAAAAATAAGCATTTGTGATTTCCAATATGACGACCCCATTCCCCAACTCAATTAAGAACTTCCAAAGACAGATGCTATTTCTAGATCCTTGTTCATAATCCCCACCATTAATATCTTGCAAACAACAATCCTACACATTTTCATCTTTTATATCTAACAGAACAGAATGCATGAAAGCCTTCACCTGTTCAACAGTATCTGTAATCACAAGTACTTTGCAACCACCTCCATTGTCCTGTTTCTCAATAAAAAAGATCTCTTTCAAGAAAAAGTTACCAAAGTGCATCTTAGTGTCTGCTTTCCAGAGTATACTGGTAAGATTCTTTTCCTTTAATTCCAAAGTAGGAAATACTTGTATAGAGATATTTCTATCTGGACCTTGATGTATAATATTTAGGAGGTTTGAGGCTTATGATACTTTTTTGAGTCATGTGTATGATCCACATTGGAATGAATTTTACAAATAAGAGAGGAAACCTCTCTACACTGCCTGCATTAAAGCAGAGCTCTAATGAATAAAGGGAAGGTGGTTAGACCAAACAAGGCTGAGACTCCATATAATGTATCAGATGGCATTGCCAACTATATTATCTTAAACATTACGATGAGTATAAACTTTATTTCAAATTGGCATTTTTTAGATATTTCCCAATGAAACTTTGCAATGCTGTACTAGATCTCAGTGACTCTTCAAAGTCAGAATTAAGTTTCCAGAGGAAGATCTTGAATCAATTTGAGAATAGTGACAGCTTTTTTTGTTTTTTTTTCTAGTTTTCCTACCTCCTAGAGTTTTAGTACTGACCCTGTTTGCTATTGACTATAAATGTCAGGTTCTCTAGAAGGGTTGTTTTTCTTTTGGAGACTTTTTTTTTTCGGTAGTTATATGCTCTGTTGTTAATGAAACTGTGTTAGATGGAGATATTTATGGTTTAAACATAAATATGGACTTCCCTGGTAGCTCAGTTGGTAAAGAATCCGCCTGCAATGCAGGAGACCTGAGCTCGATCCCTGGGTTGGGAAGATCCTGTGGAGGAGGACATGGCAACCCATTCAGTACTCTTGCCTGGAGAATCCCCAAGGACAGAGGAACCTGACGGGTTACAGTCCATGGGGTCGCAAAGAATTGGACACAACTGAGCGACTTAGCTCAAGCATAAATATAAACCTAGTTTACCGCTTAGATATGTGGGTAGCCCAGATGTACTAGGGTTGTGGCATTTTGTCAAAATAGCTACTTAGGCTAATCTATAATGACTGCTTATAGCTTTTTTATTTATAAATATTAATTATATGCTTATACATTTGTCATATAATTAAGTATAATTACATGAATGTTGTATTGAATATTACAAATTAAATATAGAATCATAATTCAGCACTTTTTGTGTTCCAATAAGTTATAATCTTAATTTCTTAGAGCAATTTTTAGTTGATAGAAAAAGTGAACAGAAAATAGAGAGTTTTCATATATTTCCTCTCTGGTCAGCTCCCATCATTTCCCTATTATTAACACCTTGACTTGGAATCATACATTTATTTTGTTACAACTGATGAGCAGATATTGATACATTATTAACCAAAATCCATGATGATATTTTACATCAGAATAAACTCTGTGTTACACAGTCTGATGGGTAATACCAAACGCATGTCAGGTACCCAGCATTCTTGTGTCACCCAGAATAGTGTCACTACACTAAAACTCCCTGGGATCTACCTATTCATGTCCTTTTCTTTACCTCCAACCCTTACAACCACTGTTCTTATTACCATATTCTTGCCCTCCCCAGAATGTTATATAGCTGGAATCTTACAGTACATGCCTATCACATTTTTGCTTTCATTCACACATTTTTTTTTCTCTCTCCTGCTGCTGCTGCTAAGTCACTTTAGCCGTGTCGGACTCTGTGCGACCACATAGACAGCAGCCCACCAGGTTCCCCTGCCCTTGGGATTCTCAAGGCAAGAATACTACCTACCCTCAAAGTCCAGCTCAAATACTACCTCATTATGTATTCCACTCATCTTCAATTTCCATTCTTTTCTTTTAGTTCATATCAACTCACATGCACACAGGCATGCACATATTTACAAGCAGAGTCTTTGACATACATCTAGGTTTTCTTACTCACTTTGTTGTATAAATATGTTAGTTGTTGCTGTTGTTTAGTCACTATGTTATGTCTGACACTTTTGCGACCACAGGAACTGTAGCCTGCCAATCTCCTCTGTCCTTGGGAATTCCCAGGCGAGAATTCTGGAGTGGGTTGCCATTGCCTTCTCTAGGGGATCTTCTTGACTCAGGGATCGAACCCATGTCTTCTGTACTGGTGGGTGGGTTCTTTTTCACTGAGCCACCAGGGGAGCCCCAAATATGTTAGTAGTTCTACTATATTTTGATGTTTTCATGCAGAGGTTACATTTTAACCACTTGAAACCCCCAGTAGGGTAAGCATAGTTTCCAATACTAAGTAGATGTTATATAAATCCCTGATAATTAACCATTGCCATTTTGATTTTTAATCCTGAGCACATCAAACAGCACTCAAAGTAAAATTCTAAAGATTATTTATAATTGTATGCTTTTTAAATGCAATTACGGTTTACTTCTTCAACTTTTTTTTTTTTTTCAACAAGGTCCAAATACATTTGAAGATGCAGGGAATTACATCAAGAACCAGTTTCTAGACCTGAATTTAAAAAAAGAAGATAAGGAAATTTATTCCCACATGACCTGTGCCACAGATACTCAAAATGTCAAGTTCGTGTTTGATGCAGTTACAGATATAATAATCAAAGAGAATCTGAAAGACTGTGGGCTTTTCTAATTGATGCTTTTTTTCTTCCACTCCTGCTCATGTACACTTTTCAAGATATAAAAGGTTCTGTGTGATGTATTTAGTTTTAATAGATACTAACTTGTATAACTAGTAAGGCAAAATTTTTCACACAAACATTTTAATGTATTGTCACCTTTCTTTGGTAAGCTTTGATTTATTTGGGGTAGCAAGGATTGGGTGTGTCTGATGCCTTCAGTTCTGAAAATTGATACATTTTGGTAGCACTCTTCCCATGGACGGAAGAGCCTAGTAGGCTACAGTCCATGGGGTCACAACTGAGCGACTTCACTTTCACTTTTCACTTTCATGCACTGGAGAAGGAAATGGCAACCCACTCCATTATTCTTGCCTGGAGAATCCCAGGGACGGGAGCCTAGTGGGCCGCCATCTATGGGGTCGCACAGAGTTGGACACGACTGATGTGACTTAGCAGCAGCTTACTGTACATATCAGTGATACTGAATTTTCTTGGAAGTAAATTCTGCATTGTGGCCTATTTTAAAATCATAGAACAATGGTGGAAAAACCCAATGTATTCTATATTATTTCCATTGGCCAGAATTTGAGAGGCATTAATTTTTGCTGATAATATATCTGTGCCTATACTATAGAAACATTTAAAGATGATATATGTGGTGTTTTATTGGTCAATTACTCCTTTTCAACCAGTGCAAATGAAATGTTCACTATACATGTACCTGTGATGGAGATTACACATGCCAAAGAAATGCATACAATTTTAGCTGCTACTTTTCCATAGGAAGAAAAAAGTATTAATGCTGAATTCACCTTTAGAATTGAGGATTTCAATAATGTATTTTTGTACCAATCCAAAAGACAAGACAGTGTAAGACTACTCAGGCTGAAGAGTCATCCCCAATGGAGTACTCCTTTCCCCCATTTTATTTCGGAGCAGCACGGAACATTATTACAATTAATGGTTTGAGGACAATACATCGTGACCGCAAGAGAAAAAAAAATAATTAAATATCTTAGCACTAGTGTGTTTTAGCTTTGTGAATAAGAAGTAGGAAGTAAGAGTAAATAATCAGGAGATTTTTTTAGAAGAGAAACTGAGCTTCTTGTTTGTAGCATATGCTCCTTTCTAATGTTATATGGTATGCTAGTGGTCAAAGCCTACTTTTTAAAAGATTATTTGGTGCTTTAACAATACAATCATTATGAACAGAAAAGATGACTTTTTTTTTCCTTTCTTAAAGTGTGCATCACTTACAACATATATTTTTAAAACATGTCTGATATCATTTAACTTATCCACTTTTGAAGGTAATATATAGGTCAGAATAGGACAGCAGTGCATAAGATCTATAATTACTCCAAAAAGAGAGCTAATTAGATGAGATAATTAGATGAGATGAAAGGAATATAAACTAAGCAATTTGCCAATCGGTAGCTCTGGTGGATTTAGGTAGCCCTGTCTCAGGGTCACTGCTTCACTGTTCTATAATACATTTCCAACCTAAGCAGGCAAGAATGATCCCCATTCAGTGAGTAACCTTGACAGGAGCATTTCTGGCTTTATTTTCAAAAACACAAGGAGTTATCAATAAATACGATCAAATAGAAATGTTTATTAACAACAATTAATTTGAAATTTCTTTGGAAAATACAAGTTATTAAGGAGCCTGAGATAAAAAGGACAAACAGTGCACAGAAATCATTTAGTTCAGGCACTCAATAAATTTCTCTGGCTGAAAACCGTTTCTGTTAAACAAGTCCACATCTTACTAGGAGCTATATAATACTTTTTGAGATTTTAAATTAAGATTACAAATACTATCATTTTACCCACTACTTTGTCTTTTTTTTCTCCTGTTCTACTTTAATTTATTTTTCTCTATCAGTGTGAAGAGAATGTTCCAGAAAGTAATTTTTTGAAATAGTATTACTCTTATAATTTATATTTTGACTCTGACTTATGCTTAAAGTTCCTATTTTAGATAACATAAGTAGAAAGGGTAAGGTCAGAAATGGTCTTTTAAAAATATATAACTCATTTTGATCTTAGCTAAAAATTAATAGACATCATTTATTTATGAAATCTTGTTCTGAGAACTTTAAAGGTATATGGTAAACTACCAAACTAAAATTAGAGGTCAGTTTGGATTCTTTTTAAAAACTGTTCGATTCCTTTCAATTCTATATTTAAATTAAAAAAAAATTTTCTTCACAATCAGAAACAATTACTATGCTAAACAATTTTAATTAAGAGAAATTTTTAGTAGGGAAATATAAATGTCTGTATTATTTCTTCAGTGATTGTACACATTAAAACTGAGTCTATTTATGATTTTACTTATTAAATTTTTCAATTAAAAAAACGTTGGAGTAGATACAAAGAATTTCAGGTTAAACAAAGTAACAGAATGGGAAAGGTAGGAAGTTATACTTCAGCTAGAAGAAACTCACCTTGAGACTAGAAATGTTACGATTGATTAGACTCAAAACTTCTATTTCAACTGAAAATTCAATCTTTTAACTGTGTAGTTAGTGTTTTTGCTTTCATAGTATCTCAAGGAAGTAGTATTTGTCATTCAAAAATTTAAATGTGATTATAATGATATTTTCCTTTTCTGTTATTTGACGCTTTTCTTCCTGACTCAGAATGTTTTATAATCCTGTTTGTCTCAGATTTTTAATACCCCCAACTCATAACTGTCTAACATATGTCGGATTGTAGACACACCGCGCTGCCTCAGAAATCTGGTGTGGACATCTAATAGGGCACTAATAACCACTTCTTGCAGAGTTCTTCCAGAAGCATGAATTGATCAACAAATAAGCTTTTGCCTCTTGGAACTAGTGACTGGAGAGTTAAATGAAGAGTATTAATTGGGTAATATCTTTGTGTCAAAATACAAGTTGGCAACTCTATGAAGAAGGTCTATGGAAAGGGGGTTTCAAATTCTGTGGAATCTGCAACATAACTTATAGAAAGATATCCAATATCCTACTGATTAACAACATTTATAAACAATTAACAGTTTTCGTGTTTATCACAAAAATAGGCTCACTACTTTTATAGGCCGTGAGCCTGTCCTAATACACATTTTCTTACTCAATCCAATATCCTATGTTAAACACAAAAGGTATTTTTAAATACTTGACAGAAAATTACTCAGGCTTAACATAATCAAACAATATGTATACAAGGGAAAAAAATAATCTTTTCTGTTGACTTAATGTGTTTTCACAGTGCTATGCCACATGTAGAAAGGTTCATAAATGTGTATCTACTAAAAACAAAATATTTGTAAAAACTATAGGAGAATTATGCATTCTCTAACTCGGAATAACTTTAAAAATAGGAGAGATAACAATCTGCCTAAGGGCAGGGTTTATAACCATCACTCCTCTGCCTAAGGTAGAGCCAGGATTTACTGGAGAATATAACCAGCTAAGGCCCTCATTCAAAACATTTAGGTATTTTTCTACATTTTTACAAACTAGCCTATAGCCACTTGGGGGCACACTTATATCATGTGTTTTTCTTCACAAATGTTGCAAACATAATGAATTTGAATTATTGGTAACGTTAATGACACAGATAACAAAATTCTATTAGGAATCACGGATCATTTTGTGTTTCCAGCTCAGTAGTACATGATAATTTTCTGATAATCATAATATGCACGATCTTAATCAAATTTTTGAGTAATGGCTATTAAAACAGCTTGAAATTTGTTTGATATTATACAGATATTTAGTTTCTTTGCATGCTTTTATTTTCTGTCATTTTCAAACTATATTAAATCTAAGTAATCATTAATTTTGCAAAGTGTATTTTTCCATTAATTTGAATTGTTTCTAAAATCTTGATTAGCTTATAGTGAAAGAATAATTTGAAGCCTAACAATTATGTTTTGTGAATAGTTGTTAATTAGATGCTTATTAGTGTGTTATCTTTTCAATAAATCAAATTCCACTCTTCTATAATATTAGCCATTCCTTTATTCTTTTTATTACAACTTTTTCTGTAACCACCACTGCACTAAATCAAGAGGAAAATGAGTGCTCTGTGACATTTTTCTATTAACAGCACTGCCACTACCAGCACATTTTTCACTAGTAATAGTACAACTATTATTTTAAGCCACATTTGTCACACTAGTTAAGAAATAAATAGTCACAAGAAAGAAAAAAGAAATAAAAAGACCCTAATTTACTTCACAAGGAGTAATAATCCTCTAATTATTATACCTTTCAGATAAAGGTATGTGACACACAAATACAGTGATTGTTTGAAAGACATTCACATTTTCTAAATTGGTCAGATTAAAACAAACAGCACAAATATGGAATGGAAAATCTTTTTTTTCAAAGTATATTGCTGTGAGTTTTCTGAAAAACAAAAGTGGTCAAATATGAAAGGCCAGTGTAATATCAAAACCAATGAAAACTGTCTTAACATATTAAAAGTCTTACATTGGAGAAAATACTAGATGACCGTACATATAGTTAGCATATGAAAGTTCAATACAAAAAGCACCCCATGTAAAACACCAGAGAAAAAGATGATCTATGCTGTGATGATTTTACTCAGTTAAAATCTGAATATTTAATGACATTTTTGAAATACTGCTGGACAAGTGTACATTTGAGGCTTTCCTGGTAGCTCAGCTGGTAAAGAATCTGCCTGCAATGTGGGAGACCGGGTTTCAATCTCTGGCTTGGGAACATTCCCCTGGAAAAGGGAAAGGTACCCACTCCCATATTCGGGCCTGGAGAATTCCATGAACTATATAGTCCATGAGGTCACAAAGAGTCTGTACAACTGAGCAACTTTCACTTTCTTTCAAATGTACATTTATATATTGCATAAATTAGGGAAGACAATCCACCAACAAATGAAGTAATTTTATTTCCCTTGGAGTTAGTCAAGTTATTCATCAGTGAGTCCATTAGTGTTTATTTTCTAGCATATCTGAGAAAGAATAACAACAAAGAGTAACTTTGTGTTGTTACTCACACATACGATGTGCTCCCCTATAATAGCTTCATAATTATCTGTACCTTTTGAAGCAAAAAGTAGAAAATTTTATAAAAAAAACACACAAACCACATGGATTACATCTAAAACAGAAAAAAGTGCATATTCATGTTGATAATTCTGTTTTTTGGTAAATATAAAAAGAAGCATTGCTTCCTAATCTAAAGCAGCAGCCACACTGTTTTGCTCTAAAGCAGGAGAGGAGGTATCTGGGCAGTTATATTCTAGACCACTACACGTGAAGACTTCATTAAACTCAGATTTCAAGAGCAAATTACTCATCAGGCATTTTACCATGAATCTGAGGCAAAAAGTCCTCTTGAACTACATTTTTCCTCCAAGGATAGGTGATATGGTCACTGTAGGAAACCCTTGGCTGTGCTTGAGAATTGGCATTTAAATCTCAGTTTTGTCACCAATCATGCCCCTGTGAGACATTGAACACAATTTTTTTTCCACGTGGCTGCTTTTCTTATCTACAGATGAACAGAGTACATTAAACAATTACCACAAACCAATACACTCTGAGCTTCTGAATCAGCAACATCTTTGAACATTGGTACCAAAGTAAGATTGTCTTAATTGTGTATTGAAAGAAAACAATAACAGGAAGAGGAATAATATGTAAAGAGTCTTTAATTAGCACTTAAAATGTGACTTAATAAAATATATGACTTTCTTCTCTTTTCACTGCTCAATTGAGCACTAGACGTGTTATTTCTTCCTAGAAAGAATGGTCTAGCATCTGGCATTGTCCCTAGTTAAGACTTCACCAGGAGGACAACTCATAGTTCAGCCAGGATAATAGAGCACCCATTACCATCCAAGGAAGTAAAATTGCATTGATTCATGTTTAAAAAAAAATGTTAAAGACCAATGTAACAACTTATAAAGTTACCAAACACTCAATTACATGCTTAAAATGAATGAACATATAAATTATCCCTCAAGACAATAACAACTTTTAAAAAGAATAATATGGCACCCATTCTCCCCCATAGTATCTCACATATGTAATAGCATTAATAAGTTTTTAACAAATTAATAAACAATAAGGTCCTATCCCCCATAATGACCTCTCTGACTGAAACAGATGAGTACTAATCGCCAGTATCTCTGTCTACCCTAGGATATAGGTCTGCCCTCCCCACATAGTGGGTTGCCCAAGAGTAATAAATCAGTTCTACTTTTTTAAAATTCCTGAAAGCTTAGATCACTCTCATTCTAAAATATAGTTTCAGGTTAAATCTAGTAGTCAGGGCACAGGCCCTGGTCCTTCACACAGCAGGTCCTTAGCTCTTGCTGTTTTACTGTCGGGGCTTCCTGCTCCCACTCCAGGCCTTGTGGGCTCCTGCTTATTTTTCAGATTTTAAATCAGTGTTGACGTCTTGAGACAGGGGTTCCCAGATCTCACAGACACAAGTTCACCTGCTTCATACTTTTGTAGCTCTTTATAATAAATCTACTCTTTATACCTTGCTGACATTTACAATGAAATATTTCTGCGTAGGTTTGATATTTGTACACAATATTTGTACACAGATATTGAAGTGTATTTGTTTCTCCCCTTTACTGTTAGTTTCCTGAGGGCGGAGCCAATATGTGAGTTTTCCACAGTTGTGTTTGATGCAAGTAGTGGCTGTTCAGTCGTGTCCAATTCTGTGCGACCGCATGGATTGTAGCCTGCCGGTTTCCTCTGTCCATGAAATTCTTATCTATAAATTAGAATTTCTTTTACACCTTTATTTTTCTTTAACTAAAATCAGTTTCCTGATCCCTGGATGTATATTTTAACTGCCTTTGGGGACATGATCAGACAAGTAAACTCAACATTTAATAACCTAAAACTCAGGATTTAGTAAATTTAGTTAATCTCAAAAATCTATCCCTCCTCCTGTGGTCTCTCAGTTGTTTACTCCAGACCTCAGGTTCTACCCTACTTTCTCTCATGTGTTACCCATCTTAAATTATTCAACAAGTTCTATTATTGCTCTACACGTTAAATATTTCTTTATTTGCTTTTTTATATCATCACCACCCCTGTCTAGTTCAAGTCTCTCCTTTGCAGAGATTCCTGGCTCATTAAACTCTCTACCCAACATCCATTCTTGACAGTTCCTGTCTATTCTCCACCCAGCTGCCAGGATGGCCTTTCTGAAATGCAGAACAATTACATTACAGGGCTTCAGATGCTCCCGTGGCTCTCCAGTGTCAAAAAGTCCAACTGCCATAACATCTACATGGTCTCCCTGACCTGGTACCTTTTTTCCTCTCTAGCCCATCTTTTGCCATTCTCCAGTCTAAATCCACTTGCAAATGTGTTCCCTCCTAAAACACTGTCCTTCTCATCCGTTGATTAATTAACTCAACCTTTAGGTTTTGACTTTTTTCAGTTCTCTCCTCACCTGCCAGGTCTTGGCTAACTGCCACTCTATGTGCTTGTTCATCCGATATCTCCTTCCCTGTAAGCCTTATCATGATAAGGAAGGCAAGTAAATTCATGCTCTACTACTCTGTGCGTGTATTTTACCATTTTTAACTCTATCTTAATGTTCCTGGTGGGGCAGGAAGAAATAAAAATGTCTAAGAAAATAATGTATCATGGTAAAAGAACATCATTTGTTTCTCCTCAATTCAGACTTGTAAAAAGTCTTGAATGCATTTGGCAAAATTTCCGATTGGTAAATCAATATACCAATTTAATATTCTAAACAAGTCTACATAAATGTCAGCAATCTGTTTCCCAAAGCCATTTACCACATCCTATTGGTATCAGTAGGAATAGACATGTTTCTAGAGAAGTCAAACACATTACTATTGAGAGAAGCTACAGCTAATCCTATCCAAAGACATCTGAAAGAAAACACCACCAGTCTTTCCTTTCCTGCCAGCCTGACACCTCTATAGACAGAGACACATCTAAACATCCCAGAGATTTGAAATGAGATTTTTGATCCAGAGAAGCAATATAAGACATATAGATTTTTTTTCTTTTTGAAGTTTTGCATAATGAATAACTGAACATTACAAAATCCTATAATAATTAATCCATTTGTATAAAAAATAAGTTTTAAAGTGTGAGCATTACCTTAATTGTTCACAAAGGGAGAATTACAAAAAAAAAAAAAAGACAAAGGGAGAATTACATCACATAAAGCACTATCTCAGAACAGCAATATCTGTGTTAGTTGTTCAGTCATGTCCAACTCTTTGCAATCCCTTGGACTGTAGCCCACCAGGCTTCTCTGTCCATGGCATTCTCCAGGCAAGACTACTGGAGTGGGTTGCCATTCCCTTCTCCAGGGGATCCTGCCAACCCAGGGATTGAACCTGGGTCTCCTGCATTGCAGGCAGATTCTTTACAGACTGAGTCACTAGGGAAGTCCGTAAAAACAGCAAAACCCAACAATAAATGAATTAATGTTTAGACTCTAAACATTTGTTTCATAACTTTTTATGATATTTTAAAAAATAATTATAATTTTCTATATATAGGTCTTTAGTTTCCTTTGGTAGGTATATTCCTAAGTATTTTATTCTTTTCATTGCAATGGTGAATGGAATTGATTCCTTAATTTCTTTTTCTACTTTCTCATTATTAGTGTATAGGAATGCAAGGGATTTCTGTGTGTTGATTTTATATCCTGCAACTTTACTATATTCATTGATTAGCTCTAGTAATTTTCTGGTGGAGTCTTTCGGGTTTTCTATGTAGAGGATCATGTCATCTGCAAACAGTGAGAGTTTTACTTCTTCTTTTCCAATCTGGATTCCTTTTATTTCTTTTTCTGCTCTGATTGCTGTGGCCAAAACTTCCAGAACTATGTTGAATAGTAGCGGTGAAAGTGGGCACCCTTGTCTTGTTCCCGACTTTAGGGGAAATGCTTTCAATTTTTCACCATTGAGAAGAATGTTTGCTGTGGGTTTGTCATATATAGCTTTTATTATGTTGAGGTATGTTCCTTCTATTCCTGCTTTCTG
>SJXQ01003703.1:55412-90520 GCA_006408695.1 Aepyceros melampus | reverse complement strand
TTTTTTTTATGGGACTTCCCTGATAGCTCAGTTGGTAAAGAATCCGCCTGCAATGCAGGAGACACTGGTTCGATTCCTGGCTACCAGCTCCAGTATTCTGGCCTGGAGAATCCCATGGACTCTACAGTCTGTGCGGCTGCAAAGAGTCGGACACGACTGAGCGACTTTCACTTCACTTTACATTTTTATAAGCATTTTTTCCAAATGTTTTGTTTTCTTATATATTTTTTAACATTTTAAATTTTACTATCCTACTTTTATTATGAGGGTATCTGCTAATCCATATTTATGGTGTTAGACAATAGAATATTTTTAAGTTGTTGATTACACATTTCCAATAAAAGTAATCTGGGCTTCCTTCCATTCAATCCTATTCTTCTGGGGTACAGAGTAACCCTTCAGGCACAGGCCAAGTTCAATGTGTCAATTTAATGACAGAGGTACAAAGAGAATATATCGGTCTACGGATATGAAGAGATTGTGTGTTTCTTGTCAGTGTGGAATCAAACAGAGAAGGAAACCAGAGCCGCTGTATTTTCAAAAAGGATTTTGGTGTCACTTCCCAGAATCTTTTCGCTATGGATGGACTCGCAGTCTCTGCGCTGTTAGAGCACTTCGCTTCCTTTGTATTTATTTTTACCTGCTCAGCACTTCTCAGTGGCCGTGCGATGTTTCACATTAATAAAGGCTTCTTTTGAGGTGGGGGGTCGTGATTGGGAGTTCATGTACACTCATGGCTAATTCATGTCAATGTGTAACAAAACGAATACAGTATTGTAAAGCAAAACAAACTAAAAAATAAAAATTAATTAAAAAAAATAAATAAAAAATAATTAGAATATTTAAATTTACTGCTAATATTTTTCTATTATTTTTGTTGTTAAGTCTCAAGTCTTTCAAAAGCAATTTTTATCTCCTTAGCAGGACAGACTCTGAACTAGCTCTGTACACAACCACCTTACAAACAAATCATATTTTCATCAAAGTATCAGTCCCTTTTAAAATTAGCTCTCTCTATACTATAAATAACCCTTACCTGGAACATTCCAGAAGATTATCAAACATACTTGATCAAAGTTCTATTACAGCTTTTCAGAAAATGCTTACACTTCAAAACTTGCAATGTAACTTGGAGAATTTATAAACAGGTCAATGACCCTTTAATATCTACAAATATAAGTAGATAATCTCTGTTAGTCATTCAGTCGTGCCTGACTCTTTGCAACACCTTGGAATGTAGCCTACCAGGCTCCTCTGTCCATGGAATTCTCCAGGCAAGAATACTAGAGTGGATTGCCATTCCCTTCTTCTGGGGATCTTCCTGACCCAGGGATTGAACCCGGGTCTCCTGCTTTGATTCTTTACCAACTGAGCCACCAGGGAAACCCATAGTAGATAATAGTGGAACTCTTATGTTTTCCATAACTTGAATCTATTATTTTCCTTAAAATTTCTTGCATTTAAAAATATTACGTAAAATATACTTCCTTCACTGAGATGCATAAGAATATTGGTGATAGATTTCAGTGGGAAGTCAATAAAGACTTAATCTTGATGAGGTTAGTAGCTGTGATCTTTGATACAGATTTAGGTGTTTGGTAATTTCCATTAATCATAAGTGTGCATGTATATTTAATAGGAAGAAAGATCATAACATTTTTAGATTTCTTCTAATGTCCTTTCTTAAATTTTTAAATCTATCAAATCTAGTAAATCTTAATGTTTGTTTTTTTTTTGCTGTAAATTAATTGAGCCAAGTTGCTAAAGACAATTGCCTTCATCACCTCATGCTTCATGAAGACCTAACATACCTTTGCTAAACACTGTTTTTAAAATGTTTTTTGAACTATTGAAACCTACCTGTCTTTCTTGAACTCACAAATTTAAGCCAACCAGTTGGGAATTTAAAATTTTTCCGATATAATTCATGAGAGTTTTTAAATGATTACATAGAAAACAAGCTTAAAGATTCAATAAATTTCTACTGTCTATGGACTCTCTGTGCTATCTCTCAGTTGTATTTCAATTCTAAAAATGTAAGCGAATTTTAAAGAGATTTGAAAAAGCAAATTCTCCTTCATGCATGATCAGACAAAATGACAAGCAGCTTGCCATCTATTAAACTCACACAGTGTGGATGTTGAGTGCAGGCAATTTGACTTTCTGATGATCAGGTAACTGTGTAAAAAAACTGTTGTGGTATTTACCTTCTGAAAGTAATATTTTCACTTTGAAAGTCTTTTTCCCCCCTAAGTTAAATCAAGTATTACTCCATGAGAGGCCTATCTTCAAACCCCATCTCAGCAGAGGCCCATCAGATTATTTATATTACATTTGTGAGCTGCGGCCACAAAAAGCCCAGCTGAGCCCACAGCATTTTACAAGTGTTCTAAACCCAGGAGGCAGGCATATCAACATCCACATACTAATTGTGACATTAATCTCTAGCCATCAGCTGACTAAGGATATTAGAGCTATAATAAAAACATGCTGCAGTTTTAATCACTTCACCGAGTAAGCCATGTGGTGCCATATCTTATTTCCATACCAACAAGGAGTGGCAACAAGCAGGACTAGTATAGCTGAGCACAAATTCTGAAAGAGAATCTTGTGTTTAGATGTGTAAGTTGTGTAAGCAGGGTATGAAAAACTGCCAATCTAGAGCTCAAACAGCATTTATTTTTGATCACCTGTCTGTACAGGAAACTTCTTACTAAACACGATATTTTCAGATCAGTAGAGGATTTGCTCCTTTCAAATTCTGGTATCTTAAAATATAATGAATAATTCAACTATATTATAAATTATTCTGTCTTCTGAGATTGAATATATTCAACATATTTTACCCTTTCCTTAAAGTCCCATAATTAATATGATACATAATTACTATATTCTACTGCAATAACACTCAGAGTTAAAATTTCGGCATGTGGGTTTCTTTTTATTCATTGTCACAGAGACTCATATGTGTGAGAAGATGCTATGAGTCACCAAGAGAAAAGATGCTTACTTTTAAAGGCAAACACCCAAGTGAAACCTGCTTTCTAGTGTGGACAGAACATAAATAGAGAACAATGGTGCCTGAAGGTTCTTTGTCATCTGGGCTGATAACTTAGTTCTGTCCCTGATGAGTTGCATAGTCTGGAATAAGGTTCTTAACTACTCAGTATCCACATTCACACAATGACGGAAATAATAACAGTTATAGGTCAGAGCGCAGGAATAAATGAGATAATACTTGTGAAGTGCTTAGAAGAGATGATTGTTTATTAGTAGAGGGGTTACAAAGCTTAACATGGGGTTGTGAAGCTGCATAGAGATATATAAAGAGGATTCATGGTATAACAGAGCCCTTGACTGAGAGGGAGGTGGAAGTTTAGAAAATATTTAGAAGTATATCCTGTGAAATGAAAACATCTCCTGCCATATTGATAATAAGAAATGTCATAGTCATCAGCAGTTTCTGCCCCTCAAATGTGAACAAGGGCTCCCAAAGTTATAGTATAGCAGATGATGCCACTCCCACAAGGTGACTGCTGAAGAGCTAGGGGAGTAAGAAGCAACCATCTGCCACTCCTTAAGGTCAACAAGGAAACAGGATTTGGCCTCAGATAGCTGAGTGAAGGGAAAGTCACTCAGTCCTGTCTGACTCTTTGCAACCCCACGGATTATACAGTCTGTGGAATTCTCCAGGCCAGAATACTGGAATGGGTAACCTTTCCCTTCTCCAGGTGATCCTAACCCAGGAATTGAACTCAAGTCTCTGACATTGCAGGCTGATTCTTTACCATCTGATCCACAAGAGAAGCCCAAGAACAATGGAGTGGGTAGCCTATTCCTTCTCCAGGGGATCTTCCTGACCCAGGAATCACACCAGGGTCTCCTACCTTGCAGGTGCATTCTTTACTGACTGAGCTATGAGGGAGATAGCTCCGATAGCTGAGATGCCTATGAAAGGAAGGAATTGAGTGAGGCCAGAGGCTTGCATCTTCCTATATACACAATGCTATACACAAATTCCTTAATTTGATATCTGATCTTTGCTGTTCAGACTTCCTGCTCCCTTTGCTGCAAACTTGTATATAGCCTGACTACCCCTCCTGCTTCCTTGGAGCAGTTTTCTCAGAGCTACAGAGATGCTGTCCCCTGGGCTCTGAGTCCTAAATATTCTGTCAACTACAAACTGGCACTTGCCAAGAGCACTGCCAAAGACTGAATGAAAAGGACATTTGCCATCTGCCTCTGAGGAGACTGAACACTGTGCTGTTGCAGCTGTTGACATTCAACACCCCTTGAGGGAATTCAGGGTGGAGTGAGACACTCTGTGCTCCAGGCAATCTGGTGAAGCAGTGTTTTAGGTAGTTAGATGTTTTTCTGCTGCTGCTGCTAAGTGGCTTCAGTTGTGTCCGACTCTGCGCGACCCCATAGACGGAAGCCCACCAGGCTCCCCCCATCCCGGGAGTCTCCAGGCAAGAACACTGGAGTGGGTTGCCATTTCCTTCTCCAATGCATGAAAGTGAAATCGCTCAGTCGTGTCCGTGTCCGACTCTTTGCGACTCCATGGACTGCAGCCTACCAGGCTCCTCCACCCATGGGATTTTCCAGGCAAGAGTACTGGAGTGGGGCGCCATTGGGAACTGATTTTATGACCTCAACCCCCTGTATCTCCTCATATCTAGGAAAGCACTAAATCCCTTCATGGTGACATCAGATCCTCAGAACTAGCAGAAAACCTTTTGTAAAATGAGTGCTTAATGGTATTGAACTTCCTCCTTTTACCAAAATCTTATATATTGACCTTCCCCTACTTCCTCTTTGGAGCAGTCTTCCTCTTTCTGCAGCCTTCTGAGCTGCAGTCCTCATTTTGCCCCAAATAAAACCTAACTCACAATTGTCAAGTTGTATATATTTTTCTAGTTGACACCACCAAATAAAATAACTCTATTTTTAGGTTGTGACTATTTTTTAGTCGACAGGATTAAAAAGATGATGTTAAAAGGGTTTTTTTTTTTTATCTTTTGCAAAAGTTTTCTTTATCTTTTGCAAATATAGTAACTTCCCTGGTGGCTCAGAGGTAAAGCATCTGCCTGCAATGCGAGAGACCCGGGTTTGAACCCTGGGTCGGGAAGATCCCCTGGAGAAGGAAATGGCAACCCACTCCAGCATTCTTGCTTGGAGAATCCCAGGGACAGCAGATCTGTTCCTGTTTAGCACAAGAAACTCTACTCAGTGGTCTGTGGTAAAAATGAGTGGTTTTATATATATGTATAACTGATTCACTTTGTTGTATAGCAGAAACTAGCTCAGCTGATAAAGAATCCACCTGCAATGCAGTAGACACCAGTTCGATTCCTGGGTTGGGAAGTTCCCCTGGAGAAGAGAGAGGCTACCCACTCCAGTATTCTTAGGCTTCCCCAATGGCTCAGATGATAAAGAATCTGCCTGCAATGTGGGAGACCTGGGTTCGATCCCTGGGTTGGAAAATCCCCTGGAAGAGGATATGGCAACCCACTCTAGTATTCTCAGCTGGAGAATCCCCTTTGACAGAGGAGTCTGGTAGGCTACAGTCCGTGCGGTTGCAAAGCATCCAATATAACTGAGTGACTAAGCACAGCCTAAATTAACAAAATTGTAAAGCAACTAAACTCCAACTTTAAAAAAGAAAACCAGGATAAAAGAGCCCTCCAGATAGCTAAATGCATGTCTCCAGAAGTATTTCAATGAACCCAGATTCGTACATCTTCCCATACATCACAGAAAAACACTAAAATCATTAAGTTGAGATCTCTGGTCTTTGTACTTGGCAGTAATACATTTAACCAAGATGTATGCTTGACTACATGTATTTCCTAGCTAAAAATTTAACTAGATATTGGTTCCTCTCTTATCTCTTCAGAGCAGTTCCTCAGAGCTGTCTGAGAGGCTCTTTCTCCAGCTATGGTCCTTAGTAAGATTCCTGAAAAAAACGGAAACTCAAAACATGACTCTGACATTGTGTATTTTCCTTTCAGTTGACAAGTTAAATTACAAGTTAAAAGCTTCTTTTACACTGTGTACATTTGAGAAGGAGACGCAGTGTAAGAACTCTTTTTTGGATCCATTATTTTTGCAGCTAATGTTTTGGGAAATACTGTGTGTGTGTGTGTTAATCATTTGGTCGTGTCCAATTCTTTATGACCCCATGGATTGCAGTCCACCAGGCTCCTCTGTTCATGGAATTCTCCAGGCAAGAATACTAGAGTGGGTTGCTATCTCCTTCTCCAGGGGATCTTCTAGACCCAGGAATCAAACCTGGGTGTCTCGAATTGTAGGTGGATGATTTACCAACTAAGCTACTAGAGAAGCCCCTTGGGAAATATTAGGTAATAAAAATAGCAATAGCATTATTGCAAAGACTTTGTGATAGGTCCTTGGGACAAAAGTCTTTTCTAGTTACTTTCTGGTTTTCAATTCTGTTCAGCATATCATGATGTGTTTACACAGTTTCAATGAAGTAAGGGTCTGTTTGTATTCCTTTAGATCACGGACACAGGGAACAGACTCCAGCACCATAAAGGGCAGTTTTAATAACTGACAGTGTGAAGACTGCAGGAGAGAGAGCAATGAACCAAGCCTGGTGAGGCCACATTGTGGATGATGGTTTTATGCCAGGAGCCAGAGCTGCTGCTTTTTTCTGAATGATACTACTTGGTACAGCAGTTTTCTTTTTATTAAAAAAAAAAAAAAAAAAAGGCCTGAATAAAGAGAAGTCCTGGGAGTTCTCCAGATATCTGGCTTTTATCCTGAGTATCTGAAGTGAATTGAACACCATTTTTAAGTTATGAAATTGTAATGCTGAAACACAAATCTTACCCTGACAGAAATCTTAATTGTTCCAAAACTGAAAATCATTTCTCTAGGAAATCATTTGTTCCTTTGCATAAAATCAATATGAGGTCACTCATCTGAATATAAGTCTTCCTTGACACTAATTTTTCATGGGAACACTGTTAAAATAATCTCAATGTGGATTTCTCAGCCTAGTTATTTTCCAGATGATTTAACCTCTGGAGTTGAACCTAGGAAAATGTTATTGTTTAGGTTGAGATTTCCCCAAAAATAGGCAATAAAATGTATGAGACATCATTAGGATATAATACACATCATTAGGTACAAACACATATTCAGCATCTAATTTTAACTAGTGAATCACTGACCTCAAGTCACAAGTAACAATTTCTTTATCACACAGGACAAAGGTGTTTCTGCCCTTAGCAAAAATTGGTCAGATGAAATCCAAAGTGTACTTATGAATCAGGGGATGAGAAAGGCAAGATTTATAAGTCTATTGTAAATAAACTTGACTCTGATTTTGGGCTATATCAATATTGACATATGGATGAAGAAAGAAGGAAAGTAGGAATAATGTAAGAAAGATATATTTTTTCCTTAGACATGTGTGCATGATGTCATTGGTTTTTCCTTATCACTATATCTATTGTAAATATAGACATATCACTGCAGATGGTGACTGCAGCCATGAATTAAAAGATGCTTACTCCTTGGAAGGAAAGTTATGACCAACCTAGACAGCATATTAAAAAGCAGAGCTATTACTTTGCCAACAAAGGTCCATCTAGTCAAGGCTATGGTTTTTCCAGTGGTCATGTATGAATGTGAGAGTGGGACTGTGAAGACAGCTGAGTGCCAAAGAATTGATCTTTTGAACTGTGGTGTTGGAGAAGACTCTTGAGAGTCCTTTGGACTGCAAGGAGATCCAACCAGTCCATCCTAAAGGAGACCAGTCCTGGGTGTTCATTGGAAGGACTGATGCTGAGGCTGAAACTCCAATCCTTTGGCCACCTCGTGCAAAGAGTTGATTCACTGGAAAAGACGCTGATGCTGGGAGGGATTGCGGGCAGAGTAAAAGGGGATGACAGAGGATTAGATGGTTGGATGGCATCACCAACTTGATGCACATGAGTTTGGGTGAACTCTGGGAGTTGGTGATGGACAGGGAGGCCTGGTCTGCTGCGATTCATGGGGTCACAAAGAGTCAGACATGACTGAGCAACTGAACTGAGTTGAACTGCATTAAATTGATGTTTCATAAACTTTTCTTGATAACACCAATGGCAATTGTTCAAAAATATAGATTAAAGGATTCCTATTTCAATTCTGTTGGGTTGAAGAACATCCAAGAATTTCTGATACCTAATCACAACAGATGGTGACTATAGCCATCAAATTAAAAGATGCTTACTCCTTGGAAGAAAAGTTATGACCAACCTAGATAGCATATTCAAAAGCAAAGACATTACTTTGCCGACTAAGGTCCGTCTAGTCAAGGCTATGGTTTTTCCAGTGGTCATGTATGGATGTGAGAGTGGGACTGTGAAGAAGGCTGAGCACCAAAGAATTGATGCTTTTGAAGTGTGGTGTTGGAGAAGACTCTTGAGAGTCCCTTGGACTGCAAGGAGATCCAACCAGTCCATTCTGAAGGAGATCAGCCCTGGGATTTCTTTGGAAGGAATGATGCTAAAGCTGAAACTCCAGTCCTTTGGCCACCTCATGCGAAGAGTTGACTCATTGGAAAAGACTCTGATGCTGGGAGGGATTCAGGGCAGGAGGAGAAGGGGATGACAGAGGGTGAGATGGCTGGATGGTATCACAGACTCAATGGATTTGAGCTGAGTGAACTCCAGAAGTTGGTGATGGACAGGGAGGCCTGGCATGCTGCAATTCATGCGGTCACAAAGAGTCAGACACGACTGAGCGACTGAACTGAACTGAACTGATGAGTAGGCAGTAGGAGAAACATGGCTTAAAACACCAAAAATAAAACACTGATTTGAATTAAATTTTATTTTCACTTGTATTTTTTTCAGTTTCAATGTTAATGAAGCTTACTTACTATACATTAGTTACTATATTCCAACTTAGATGGTTGAGGGAATTGTGAGTGGGTAAGATTAGTGTCCACTCTCAAAACAGACTATTCTAGTAAGGTAGATAAGTTATGTATATTCAGAAGAATTATATAACAAAGGTAGGATTGCCAATGTTAAATTTATTAAACCATTCACTTATTAATTTACTTAGTAAATGTACATATATTATCCACCTATTAATGAATGGCTTTCTATCAAATTAGAGAGCTCCAATGATGAGCAAAAACAAGCACAAATCCTGCCTTCCTGGAACTTCTAGTTTAGGAGGGAGAAATTCACTACAGAAATTAATAACATTGTAAATATAAAATGCAGCATGTGTTATGAAAACAGTGAATAAGACACAATTAGCTAATAGCATGCAAATAGTGATCTAGTCAGACAGGCTAAGAAGTTTTTTCTTAGTAAATAAACTTGAACTGAGGATGAGGAAGCAGTAACAAGAAGAAGGGAGAAAAGGAATGCTTCCAGGCCACGGTAAGTACATAAACAAAGGCACTGAGGTAAAAGAAATTCTGTGTATGTAAAAGTCTCTGGTGGCTAGAGCTCTAAGAGGAAGAGGGGGAAAGGCTAAAAAGATCAGATCACACAGAGTCTTTTAAGATGCATCAATGATTTCTGTCTATATTTTAAAAACAAGTATTCAAAAATAGAATGATATTCCTGATTTTAGGGGAAATGACTTCAATTTTTCACCATTGAGGATAATGTTTGCTGTGGGTTTGTCATATATAGCTTTTATTATGTTGAGGTATGTTCCTNTTTTCTGCTCTGATTGCTGTGGCCAAAACTTCCAAAACTATGTTGAATAGTAGTAGTGAAAGTGGGCACCCTTGTCTTGTTCCTGACTTTAGGGGAAATGCTTTCAGTCGTTCAGCATTGAGGATAATGTTTGCTGTGGGTTTGTCATATATAGCTTTTATTATGTTGAGGTATGTTCCTTCTATTCCTGCTTTCTGGAGAGTTTTTATCATAAATGGATGTTGAATTTTGTCAAAGGCCTTCTCTGCATTACTGAGATAATCATATGGCTTTTATTTTTCAATTTGTTAATGTGGTGAATTACATTGATTGATTTGCAGATATTGAAGAATCCTTGCATCCCTGAGATAAAGCCCACTTGGTCATGGTGTATGATCTTTTTAATGTGTTGTTGGATTCTGATTGCTAGAATTTTGTTGAGGATTTTTGCATCTATATTCATCAGTGATATTGGCCTGTAGTTTTTCTTTTTTTGTAGCATCTTTGTCAGGTTTTGGTATTAGGGTGATGATGGCCTCATAGAATGAGTTTGGAAGTTTACCTTCCTCTGCAATTTTCTGGAAGAGATTGAGTAGGATAGGTGTTAGCTGTTCTCGAAATTTTTGGTAGAATTCAGCTGTGAAGCCATCTGGACCTGGGCTTTTGTTTGCTGGAAGATGCAAGTGTCTTTTAATTTCATGGCTGCAGTCACCATCTTGTTATTTTGGAGCCCAGACAAATGAAGTCTGTCGCTGTTTCCATTGCTTCCCCACCTATTTGCCATGAAGTGATGGGACCAGATACCATGGTCTTTGTTTTCTGAATGTTGAGTTTTAACCCAACTCCTTCACTCTCCTCTTCTACTTTCATCAAGAGGCTCTTTTTTTCTTCACTTTCTGCCATAAGGGTGGTATCATCTGCACATCTGAGGTTATTGATATTTCTCCCAGCAATCTTGAACCCAGCTTGTGCTTCATCCAGCCCAGCATTTCTCATGATGTACTCTACATATAAGTTAAATAAGCAGGGTGACAATATACAGCCTTGATGTACTGCTTTTCCTCTTTGGAACCAGTCTGTTGTTCCATGTCCAGTTCTAACTGATGCTTCCTGACCTGTGTACAGATTTCTTAGGAGGCAGATCAACTGCTCTGGTATACCCATCTCTTGAAGAATTTTCCAGTTTGTTGTGATCTGCATAGTCAAAGGCTTTGGCACAGTCAGTAAAGCAGAAATAGATGTTTTTCTGGAACTCTCTTGCTTTTTCGATGATCCAGTGGATGTTGGCAGTTTATTTCTGTTCCTCTGCCTTTTCTCTGGATTTCCAACTTGAACATCTGGTAGTTCATGGTTCACGTATTGCTGAAGCCTGGCTTGGAGAATTTTGAGCATTACTTTACAAGCATGTGAGATGAGTGCAATTGTGTGGTAGTTTGAGCATTCTTTGGCATTGCCTTTCTTTGGGATTGGAATGAAAATTGACCTTTTCCAGTCCTGTGGCCACTGCTGAGTTGTCCAAATTTGCTGGCATATTGAGTGCATCATTTTCACAGCATCATCGTTTAGGATTTGAAATAGCTCAACTGGAATTCCATCACCTCCACTAGCTATGTTTGTAGTGGTGCTTCCTAAGGCCCTCTTGAATTCACATTCCAGGATGTCTGGCTCTAGCTGAGTGATCACACCATCATGGTTATATGGGTCATGAAGAGCTTTTTGTACATTTTTTCTGTGTATTCTTGCCACCTCTTCTTAATATCTTCTGCTTCTGTTAGGTCTATACCATTTCTTTCCTTTATTGTGTCCATCTTTGCATGAAATGGTCCCTTGGTATTGCTAAATATCTTGACATGATCTCTAGTCTTTCCCATTCTATTGTTTTCCTCTATTTCTTTGCACTGATCACTGAGGAAGGCTTTCTTATCTCTCCTTGCTATTCTTTGGAACTCTGCGTTCAAATGGGTATATCTTTCCTTTTTTCATTGCCTTTCACTTCTCTTCTTTTCACAGCTATTTGTAAGGCCTTCTCAGACAATCATTTTGCCTTTTTGCATTTCTTTTTCTTGGGGATGATCTTCATCACTGACACCTGTACAATGTCATGAACCTCCTCCTCAGGTTCTCTGTTTATCAGATCTTATTCCTTGAATCTATTTGTCACTTCCACTGTATAATTGTAAGCAATTTGATTAAAGTCATACCTGAATGGTCTAGTGGTTTTCCCTACTTTCTTTAAGTATGAATTTGGCAATGAGGAGTTCCATAGCCTTGATTATATGGACCTTTGTCACCAGAGTAATGTCTCTGCTTTTCATATTCTGTCTAGGTTTGCCAGAGCTTTCCTGCCAAGAATCATCTTCTGATTTCACGACTGCAGTTACCATCTGCTGTGATCTTAGAGCCCAAGAAGAGGACATCTGTTATTGCTCCCTCTTCTATTTGCCGTGAAGTAATGGGGCCAGATGTGATGATCACGTTTTGTTTTGTTTTGTTGTTTTAATATTTAGTTTTAAGCTAGCTCTTTCACTCTCTTCTTTTGCATAATTTTTTCAGTCTCATTTATTTTTTAGGCAAAGTAAAATGTCTTGATTTAAAAAAATGCTTCTTTTAACCCCATAGACAAGAATGGAAAAATAATTTTCTAGGTCTTATTCCTTTTAGATATCATTTTATGTCAGTTAGTAATTATTGTGCATCCATTAGTTTTCAGCATAGATTCTTCCTTCAAGGAGTTTGAAAGCCAGTTTTGGAGACAAGAAACAAATGTATGTAAAGTAAAATTATATGTAAGTGATATAATATTGCCTAACAAGAAAGATTATAGATAGAACATGATATTCTGTGAACGCATTTCTACTGTTGGGAAAATGGAGCATGGATATTCTTACCATTGGGACCATAAAATACATGTTATAAGCTGACTTATGTCTCCTCCAATTCACATATTGAATTCCTAATCCCCAATACCTTAGAATGTGACTGTATTTGAAGATAAGGTCTTAGGGAAGTAATTATGATAAAAGGAGGTAATTAAGATGGGTGCTAGTCCAGTACTACCAGTGTCTTTATAAGAAGAGTAAGTTTAGACAGAGATACACATTGAGGAAGAATGCCATATTAACATGAAGACAGCCATCTGCAAGTCAAGGAGAGAGTCTGGGAGAAACCAACTCTGCTGACACTTTGATTTCAGATTTCCAGCCTCCTGATTTGTGATAAAACTGAATTTCTGTTGTTTAAGCCATCTGGTCTGTGGTACACTGGTATGGCAGTTCTAACACACCAATACAGAACAAATGCTAAATAGATTTTATTCAGGGGAAAATTTAGCAGCAGGAAGTAGCAGGACATAAAGCATCTTGTGAACTTTCATTTGCCCACAGAGAAATGGTGAATTAAGAAAGCCATAGATGAGTAAATTCAATGCAGAAAGATCTTCAACAAAGAAACTCCCACTTTCATAATGCTAAATACAAAAACAGGGAAGGAAGAAAAAGGTCACATCTAGGCAACTCTTTAACAATGAAACCTTTTTCGTTCCCACTGTCCAGTGATCAATTTCAAACAGTTGTGTTGAACTTGCTGCTGCTGCTGCTAAGTCGCATTAGTCGTGTCTGACTCTGTGCGACCCCATAGACGGCAGCCCACCAGGCTCCCCCATCCCTGGGACTCTCCAGGCAAGAACGCTGGAGTGGGTTGCCATTTCCTTCTCCAATGCATGAGTGAAAAGTGAAAGTGAAGTCACTCAGTCGTGTCCGACTCTCAGCGACCCCATGGACTGTAGCCTATCAGGCTCCTCCATCCACGGGATTTCCCAGGCAAGAGTACTGGAGTGGGGTGCCAGTTCTTCTAAACAAGCTCTCTGCTCTTTTTGCTTCTTGCCAATGTATGAGACTCACAGCTTGGTCATCTGGCCACCAATAAAACACAGGATCTTTAGTTACATAAATGTTGCATAATTATCTAGTTTTCATATTACTTATTATAATACATATTACAAATTATCATATTACTAAATATAATGCATATCAATTGCTTAAGTGTACCTGTCAAAAGAGTAGCTATTCTATTTTTTAAGATATAGAAAAAGGTATTCCCTTGTAAATCATAACTTATAAATTAAAATGTGAATACATTTATAGCTCCATTTTATATATATATATATATATATATATAATATATGTATGTTTTCCTCATGAGTTACCATTTTAACTGGTTAAACACACCTTGCATTTGTAAGTTATCTGCAAGTTGTATATATATTGCATAAATAAATACAAAAGAGAAATGTGAATGATACAGTTACTTTAATTCCACCCTATAGACTCCAGTGACAGGTCACCCAAGAAACCACCCAGTTGGGGGGGATTATGAGGTGGAGGCCACTTGAGAATTCAGTTCTATTTTAATTTACTTTAAAGGGAGCTTGGCAGCCATAATTTTGCACTTGTACCTTACTGAATAAGTAGGTCAGCATCTAGCCTGGCTCAGCATTTGGCAATCCACTGGCCAGATGCTGTCATGCAGCTTGGCTTTTTCCTGCCAACAGCGGGGTTAGGTTTCACAATCACCTGAGTCAGCCCTGTAGGTTCTGCAGCTCTGGATAGCTGTGACAAAGCTGCTTCAACCTGTGGAGTTTTTCCACTTGAGTCTTCTGAACCTGGCATAGTAAGTGGAATTCACCTTTCTTATGTGGCAATGTGACCTAAAAAGACTCAGTGGCACATAGTTTAGGTATATTTGCCTAAGGACTTTAGACAAACATGTTACATAACATTAAAATAATGTTCATCTGATTTCCAGTTAGTTTTGGGAACAGAGCAAGATGTTTATGTTACATAAGCAGCTGAATACTTAGAGTTAATTTTAAAAGGATCAGTGCTTATTCAGTCAATTGCTAATCATTTCATGTGTAGCTTACCTTGAAAATAGGGATATACTTAGAGATCTATATCATTTTGGAAATAAAATGACCAATACAAAGACTTCTATTAGTATAATAAATTTTATTGATGGACATTTAACCTTGTATCATTGTTTGTTACCTTCTATATACTTTGCTCATTCCACTTCCTATTATTTTGTTAGATATCTTTGCATCTGTGCTCATGAATGCTATTGATCTGTGTTTATTTTCTGGTAATGACAAGGTTTGGAATCAAACTTCTTCAGGCTTCACAGAATGAACTGGGAAGTAATCCTCTATTTTCTGAAAGTTTATGTAGAACTGGTAATATTTCTTGGCTCAATAATTGATTAATTCACCAAGTAACACATTTGGGCCTGCGGATATCATTGATAAAAGATTTTTATCTATGAATTCAATTTCTCAGATAAATATAACACTTTTTAGATTTTATAATTCTTGTCTTTGTTTTGGTTGATGTGCTCATCAGGGAGTTTGTTCATTTGTCGGTGTTGCTAAAACTGTTGGCATTAATGTCTTCATAATATCTGTATGTTCTGTAATGATGTCCCCACTTGGCATTCCTGATATTGTATCTCCTCTCTCCTTCTTGATTAGTCTAGCTAAGGTCTTGGTAATTTTGTTATTCTTTTCAAAAGAATCCATTTTTTTATTTACATTTTTTGATTGTCTAGTTTCCATTTTATTTACAGCTTTTAGCACTACTATTTTCTTCCTTTTATTTACTTCCAGTTTCATTGCTTTTTCTTATTTAGTTTCTTTAAGTGGAAGCTTTATCACTGATTTAAACTTTTCTTCTTTTCTAAGGAAGCATTTAAACCTAAAATTTCCCTCTAAAGATCTGCATCCTACCACTTGGGGGTGTAATTTTTGTCATGATAATTCAGTTCAAAATGTTTTCTGACTTACTCTATAATGTTTTGACTGGTAAGTTATTTATAAGTTATGTTCTTTTCTTACATTCAATTTGTGTTCGAAGAAGGCAATGGCAACCCACTCCAGTATTCTTGCCTGGAAAATCCCATGGATGGAGGAGCCTGCTTGGCTGCGGTTCATAGGGTCGCTACAAGCTGGGCATGACTGAACGACTTCACTTTCACTTTTCACTTTCCTGCATTGGGGAAGGAAATGGCAACCCACTCCAGTGTTCTTGCCTGGAGAATCCCAGGGACGGGGGAGCCTGGTGGGCTTCCGTCTTGGGGTTGCACAGAGTCGGACATGACTGAAGCGACTTAGCAGCAGCAGCAGCAGCATGTTCAATTTGTATTAACCTACCCAATGAACTTTTAATTATTACATATATCATCTTTTATAATTCTTGGGTTTCCATTTTACAGTTTTCAAATCTCCTCTGAAATTCTCCATCACATTACTCATTAAAACAATATACCCTACTTTACACTTGTTAAAAAATTCATCATAGTTACTTAAAAGTTCTTGTCTACTAACTTCTACATCCAGGCTCTTTGTTAGGGACCTGTGTCATATTCTGTTTTTTTTTTTTTCCTCATGTCTTGTCACTTTTGGTTGCATGCTGGACTTTATGGATGGTGTACTGTAAATATCCTGTGTGTTCTGTTTTCTTTCTCTGAAGAGTATTGAGTTTCACTCTAGCAAAGTCACATTGAATTTTGAAATTGCAGTTCTATATTTTGCTTAGTTTGGATTGTAGATTCAGAAAGCTTTTCAGGGGTGTGATGGTCTAAATATTTCCTCTCCCAAGTTCATATGTTGAAATCTTAACTCCCAAGGTGATGGCATTAGGAAGTGAGGCCTTTGGGAGGTCAGAGGTCATAAGAGTTGTACCCTCATGATGAGATTAGTGTCCTTTTAAAAGAAATCCCAGAGAGCTCCCTCCCCTCACCATGTGAGGACACAGCGAAAAACACTGACTATGAACCAGTGTTCATAACCAGTGGCTATGAACCAGAGAGGGCCCTCATTACACCACAACCCCATGACTGTGCTGGCATCATTGCTGCCATGATGCTGGACCACCAGAAGTGTGAGAAGTAAATTTCTGCTTTTTATTAGCTATCCAGTCTATGTTACCCAGTTATAGCATCCCAAAAGGACTAACACAAAAGAAAATAAACAAAAACACACAGGCTCTATCCATTTTACTTCGCTCTGTAGTAAAAGTATATTTAAACAGTAGACTAATGACAATAGTATCACATGCCTATTATATCTACTACTGCAGGCAGGAATCCCTCAGAAGAAATGGAGTAGCCATGATGGTCAACAAAAGAGTCCGAAATGCAGAACTTGGATGCAATCTCAAAAATGACAGAATGATCTCTGTTCATTTCAAGACAAACAATTCAATATCACAGTCATCCAAGTCTATGCCCCAACCAGTAACATTGAAGAAGCTGAAGTTGAATGGTTCTATGAAGACCTACAAGACCTTCTAAAGCTAACACCCAAAAAAGATGNAAAAAAAAAAAAAAAAAAGAATGGTGTGATAAGATTTGCAACTTGAAAAGATCACCTTGGGTGTGGTATGGAAAAATGACTATAGAAAGGAAGGCTAGTACAATAGTAACACCTGTTAGTACACCTGTTAGTACAATAGGTGGGCAGCTACTCAAAATGTTCCAGAAGGAGATAACCTAAACTAGGACCACAGAGATGGAGAATAAAAGGGCAGACAGACTTCTAATGTATTCTGGAGGCCAAACCAAAGAACTTGGTGATGAATTCACTGCTGTCAGATATGGTAGGGGCCTAGTGGGCAGTCGGGGGGAGGAAATTTTAGGGGTGATGGAGACATACTGAGGTGGGAGATGGTAGAAGAAGAACAGATCTGAGGAAGGAAGAGGGAATAGATGAACATGATTTTAAAACAAAATGAATTTGAGCTGTTTTGGATATATCCCCTTAGAACTGAGTAGGTAATTAGCAATTCTTACCCAGAAGTTAGAGCAGTATCATCTGTAGACAGACATTTGTGAAGCATCAGGAAATATAGAAAATATGGGTTCATGCAAGATTAAGGACATACAGTAGAAAGGAAAAAGAGCTTGGGATACAGCCTATAAGAACTGTGGAAGGTTTTTTTTTTTTTTTTTTTTTGACTAAGAAGAAAAGATTGCAAAGTACACTGAAAAGGAAAGGAAAATAAAAGAAGTAGAATTCAGACCAGGGAATGTGTAAGAACAAAACATGGTAGAAGTTTCCAAAAATGGAGAAAAAGTATCAATACTTTTACATATTGTTGTTTAGTCACTAAGTCACAGCCAACTCTTTAGTGACCTCATGGAGGAGCCTAGGCTCCTCTGTCCATGGGATTTTCCAGGCAAGCTTACTGGACCAGGTTGCCATGCCTTCCTCTGGGGTATCTTCCCAACCCAGGGATCAAACCTGTATTTCCTTCATTGGCAGGTGTGTTCTTTACCACTGAGTCACTAGGGAAGTCTCAGTTTTACATACACAAAAAAGAGTAATCTGGGAAGGAATGTCTGAAACAGGAAAAGAAGAACGATTAAATAAATGATAAACATGGGTAAATCTAAATTATTTTAGATTTTTTTTGCTTTGTCCTCTCTGGATAGATGAAACAGATTTAAAGTGTTTATTTTGCAGTATATATGATGCGATCACAGGTATTTTAAAACTTAATTATGTTTTGAATTCTAAGTAACAATTTTGTGGGAGTGTATGTTTGAACAAAAGTAAATAAGTATAAATCAGATTAAAAATGTTTATAATATTAAAAAGAATTCAGGATATAATTAAATTCCTATCAAGTGGAAAGTTTGCAGTGCTATTTTCCTTCTATTTTTAGTGAAAATTTCACAGGTACTAACATATTTCAGTTTGTGACAGGTAAAGGCTGATCGAGTCTTTATGAATCATTTGTCTTCTCTAAGTCTAGATGAAGACTCTGATCCTCTTATCTAGGAGTCTTTCTCCTACCACATGTCGGTATAGCTGATCCTAGTAGAAGATGCCTTTCAATTAATCTGATGAGGTCTTCCTTTGTAAGAGAAGAGAGTGAGAACAATTACAAAACTGGAGAAAAGAAAAATGTACATACTGGCATGTAGGATGCACGCAAATGTGACAAATCAGTATGAAGGAAAGTGACCCTGGCCAGGGCCATGTCCAGAGATATGGGACTCATTGAATATGCACTGCTCTATCAGCTTGCGAGAGAAGCATATGCTTTGTCAATTGGAACAAAGCAAGGAGAAATTTAACAGAAAAAGAAGTGAAAGGGTAAAGAAAAAATAAGCTTTTTTAAATGGCTCTAACTAAAAACCTGAAAGAGGAGCAGAGGATTGATCTTAAGAAGAACAAATAAATGTCCATTGCATATGAGCCAATTGGAAGCCTCTAGACAAACAGACCATACCAAAATCCACATGAAGAATAAGAATTTTTTTATAATAATGTGAAAAGCAGCCACTTGATTCAGTATGAATAATATAAAGAGAACTTATGGCTGAACATAAGGTATGAGGTTATCAAACGAGAAGAGCTTTATGAAGGGACAACAAACTATAAAGTAAATTAGGCTATGGGTAAGTAAGAGTCTGAAAAGGAATAAAGTGGTTTGCCACTCTTTTATGGCCCCGTGGACTGCAGCCCACCAGGCTCTTCTGCCCACGGAATTTTCCAGGCAAAAATACTGGAGTGGGTTGCCATTTCATCCTCTGAGAGTCATCCAACCCAGGGATTGAACCGGGTCTCTTGTGTCTCCTGCAGACTGGTCAGCAGATTCTTTGCCACTAGCTCCACTTGGGAAGCCCTTTGATGAGGAAGTAAAATCTTAAAAGGGATACAGCAGTTTAGCTAATCTCTTATATAGCTCATATTTTGTTTTAACCCATGATGTGCCTCTTCAAAGTGGAACAAATCTGAAGTAATACTACTTAAATAAAATGCACCCTTGCTCTCAGGACTTTGCTGGGTCTTTACCTGAGCCTTGAAAATTCAAGTAGAACTTAATACTACAGAGACTTTCCTTATATGTCTCTCATTTCTCATAAACCTATGTCTTTTTATAGGTTGGGGGGGGGGGTTGTGGACTTTAAAATATTTTCACACTGTTAATATCTGGAGCTAACTCTGCCTGAGAAAATCTGAGGCTATGTAGTCTGACTAAAAATATGCCATGTTGCATGCATGTTAAGTCTTCAGTCATATCTGACTATTTGGGACCCTATGGATTGTAGCCTGCCAGGCTCCTCTGTCCATGGACTTCTCCAGGCAAGGATACTCGGGTGGGTTGCCATGCCCTCCTCCAAGGGATCTTCCCAATCCAGGGTTCAAAGCCACCTTTCTTATGTCTCCTGCATTGGCAGGAAAGTTCTTTACCAATTGCACCACAAGCAAGTTCAATGCTATCACATTTGAAATTCCCAAAAGAAGAGTCACAGGGAAAGGGGTTGCAAACAATCTAAATTAGGGGAGCTATCTCAGGTAGATATTTTGGGGGTGGGGAAAGTCTTCAAATGATTAAATTAAAGCCAGATCTCCCTTCTATCTTTTTCTCCCTTTTACTGAGAATCCCTGAAAGGCAGACAGTGGCTCTAAACATGTGATCCCATGTAAATGCCATGTTGTTGCATGTATCATAGTTCATTCCTTTTGGGTGAGTGATATTCCATATTTTGTTTATCTGCTCACATAGTGAGGGCTATTGGAGTGGTTTTTCAAGTTTGAGGTTGTTACAAATAAAACTGATCTGAGCATCTGTATACAAATCTTGGTATCAGTTCTCCTGGGTAAATACGTAGAGGTAGAATGGCTGGATCACATAGTTCAAATTTTAAGAAGCCAAGCTGCTTTTCCAATGTGGCTGTACCATCTTACATCCCTGGGCCAGAGTAAATAGTTGTAGCTTCTTACTCAAGTATGTCAGTCTTCTTCATGAGCTAAATAAATATGTATTAATATCTCAGTGAAGTTTTAACTTACTTTTATCACACTTTTACTGATCATTCATATAGTATCTACAACAGCATGATTCCACTCATATAAATTTAAGATTTTTTAAACAAATATCTATTAACCAAAAGTAGATTAATAATGGTTGCTGGGGGACAGGAATGGAGTAACAGATGGATTGCAAGGGAATAAAAAATCAACTCCTGTTTTCTGTCCACCACTATTACTGTTCTCAATATTTGACTTCTGACACCAGATATGTTTTTGCCACATCAAGCAATTCTCTGGTTCGCTGGATACCAACTGAGTGTCGTATAACTTAATTCAATTCTGACAATACTTACCTAGAAAAAGCATCAGAGAGATGCCACAGGTTAAGGGCCCATTCCCTTAAGACAGCCCTTGCTTCAGATGCCAATTGAAACTCAGGCTGTGACCTGGGATTCTGACCAACCCAGCATAAATCAGAGATTCCTGATCCTCTTTTTCCAGTTCCATCAATTGTTAGAATGCCTCATGTAGTTCAGGAAAACTTATTAGATTATCAGCTTATTATAAAAGGATACAACTCAAGAATAGCCATATGGAAGAGATGCCTAGGGTGAGAGGTGTGGGAAGGGATACAGTTTCCACGCCCTCTCCAGACACACTACGGCCCCCATACCTCTCCCCATACATATTCACAACCCCAGAATCTCTCTCGCCCTCACCTTTTGGCTTTTTATAAAAGATTTATTATGTAAGAATAATTGACTGAATCATTGATGATTGGTGATTCATTTAACCTCTAGTCCCTCTCCTCAATCTGAAGGTAGGGACAGGGCTGAAAGTTTCAACCCTCTAATTACATGGTTGGTTCCCTTGATAACCAGCTTCTATCCTATAGTTATCTAGAAGTGTTTTAAAAATAATTTATTTATTTTTGTCTGTGCTGAGCCTTTGCAGCCGTGTGGGCTTTTCTCTAGCAGTGGAGAACAGGGGCTACTCTCTAAATGTGGTGCAAGGCATCTCTTTTTGGTGGCTTCTCTTATTGTGGAGCAAAGCCTCCAGGATGTGTGGGCTTCAGTAGTCGTGGCTCCCAGGCTCTAGAGCACAGGTTTAATAGTTATGGAGCATGGGCTTAGTTGTTCCTTGGCGTCTGGAACCCTCCCAGATCACATATCAAACCCTTGTCTCCTGCATTGGCAGGCAGATTCTTTACTACTCAGCCATCAAAGAAGTCCCATCTAGAGGCTTTTGAGAAAAATCACTCAGTGACAAACTCAAGTGACTGAAATGGCTTTTTATGAAAAAACAAAAGACATCTTTATCACTCTTAGTATTTAGTAAATTCCAAGGATTTTAGAAAGGGAAAGATATACCCAAATGAAGGCAGAGTTTCAGAGACTAGCAAGGTGAGATAAGAAAGCCTTCTTCAATGTGCAATGCAAAGAAATAGAGGAAACAATAGAGTGGGGAAAGCTAGAGATCTCTTCAAGAAAATTTGAGATATCAAGGGAACATTTCATGAAAGGATGAGCATGATAAAGGACAGAAATGGCAGAGGAGATTAAGAAGAGGTGGCAAAAACACACAGAAGAACTATACTATAAAGGTCTTAAAGACTTGGATAATCACAATGGTGTGGTTACTCACCTACAGCCAGACATCCTGGAGTGTGAAGTCAAGTGGGCCTTAGGAAGCATTACTATGGACAAAGCAAGTGGAGGTGATGGAATTTCAGCTGAGCTATTCAAATCCTAAAAGATGATGCTATTAAAGTGTGCACTCAGTATGTTAGCAAATTTGGAAAACTCAGTGGCCGCACGACTGGAAAAGGTCAGTTTTCATACTAATCGCAAAGAAGGGAATGCCAAAGAATATTCAAACTACAGACAAATGTGCTTATTTTCCATGCTGCTGCTGCTGCTAAGTCGCTTCAGTCATGCCCGACTCTGTGCGACCACATAGACGGCAGCCCACCAGGTTCTCCATCCCTGGGATTCTCCAGGCAAGAACACTGGACTGGGTTGCCATTTCCTTCTCCAATTTTCCATGCTAGTAAGGTTATATTCAAGATCCTTCAAGCTAGGCTTTAGTAGTACACGAACCAAAAACTTCCAGATGTACAAACTGGGTTTAGAAAAGGTAGAGGAACCAGAGATCAAATTGCCAACATTCATCAGATCATAGCCAAAGCAAGGGAATTCCAGAGGAACATCAACTTCTGCTTCATTGACTACAAGAAAACTTTTGACTGTGTGGCTCACAACAAACTGTAAAATTCTTAAAGAGACAGGAATACCAAACCACATAACCTGCCTCCAGAGAAACCTGTATGTGGGTCAAGAAGTAACAGAAACTATTGACTGGCTCAAAATTGAATAAAAATTGAAACAAATGAGTTTTCAAAATTGGGAAAGGAGTACAAGACTGTATATTGTCACCCTGCTTATTTAACTTATATGCAAAGTACATCATGTGAAATGCTGAGCCGGAGGAAGCACAAGCTGGAATCAAGATTGCTGGGAGAAATATCAACAATCTCAGATATGCAGATGATACCACTCTAATGGCAGAAAGTGAAGAAGAACTAAAGAGTCTCTTGATGAAAGAGGAGAGAGGAAAAGTTGGCTTAAATTGAACATTCAAAAAAGTAAGATCATGGCATCCGTTCCCTTCATTTCATGGCAAATAGATAGGGAAAATGTGGTAACAGTGACAGATTTTATTTTCTTGGGCTCCAAAATCACTGCTGATGGTGACTTCAGCCAGAAATTAGAAGACACTTGCTCCTTGGAAGGGAAGCTATGACAAACCTAGGCAGCATATTAAAAAGGCATAGGCATCACTTTGCTGAGAAAGGTCAGTAAAGTCAAAGCTATAGTTTTAACAGTAGTCAGGTATGGAAGTGAGAGTTGGACCATAAGGAAGGCTGAGTGGCAAAGAATCAGTGCTTTTGATCTGTGGTGTTGGAGAAGACTCTTGAGAGTCCCTTGGGCTGAAAGGAGATCAAATTAATCAATCTTAAAGGAAATCAACCTGGAATATTGATTGGAAGGACTGATGTTGAAGCTGAAGCTCCAATATTTTGGCCATCTAATGGGAAGGACCAGCTCATTGGAAAAGACCCTGATGCTTGGAAAGATTGAAGGCAGAAGGAGAAGAGAGCAGCAGAAGATGAGATGTTTAGATAACACCACTGAATCACTGGACAGGAACTTGAGCAAGCTGCAGGAGATAGTGGAGGACAGGGAAGCCTGGAATGCTGCAGTCCTTGGGGTGGCAAATAGTTGGACACAATTTAGCAACTGAACAAAAAGGATTTTAAGAGCTCTGTAACAGAAATAGGACAAAAGCTAAGTATTTATTACTTACTATAAATCACAATATCACGAAGCAGCATAAGCAGACATTTCAGATTTATGGAAGTATTTGTTATGCCCACTAAAATGATGGTGTTAGGAGTATATATAAATGTTAAAACTAACCAAACTGTATATGTTAAATATGTACAGCTGACTGTATGCAATTAAGCCTCAATTAAGTTGTTAAAAAAATAAATGCAAAAACTCTATTACAAAGTATAGCCATTATTAAATATACTTCACAGATTGGTTCTTAGCCTGCCTTGCAGAACCTTGTATTTTTGATGGTATGTAGGAAAATTATGACCAACCTAGATAGCATATTCAAAAGCAGAGACATTACTTTGCCAACAAAGGTCCATCTAGTCAGGCTATCGTTTCTCCAGTAGTCAGGTATGGATGTGAGAGTTGGACTGTGAAGAAGGCTGGCGCCAAAGAATTGATGCTTTTGAACTGTGGTGTTGGAGAAGACTCTTGAGAGTCCCTTGGACTGCAAGGAGATCTAACCAGTCCATTCTAAAGGAGGTAAGTCCTGGGTGTCCTTTGGAAGGAATGATGCTAAAGCTGAAACTCCAGTACTTTGGCGACCTCATCCGAAGAGTTGACTCATTGGAAAAGACTCTGATGCTGGGAGGGATTGAGGGCAGGAGGAGAAGGGGACAACTGAGGATGAGATGGCTGGATAGTGTCTCTGACTCAATGGACATGAGTTTGAGTGAACTCTGGGAGTTGGTGATGGACTGGGAGGCCTGGTGTGCTGCAGTTCATGGGGTCACAAAGAGTCAGACATGACTGAGCAACTGAACTGAACTGAACTGAATTGAGGTGGTCTAAAAGGTTAGGAATGGACTAGGGGAAAGAGAAGGAAGCTGAGCCCAGCACATCAAAGGGAGTGTGATCCAGAAAAAAAGAATGGAAAGAAACTACCCAGAGCAGCAGCAGCAGCAGGGAGAGGAGAGACACAGGAATTAAAAGGAGAGGCTGTTCCTTCAGGACAGGGCCACTGTAACATCTTTCTGAATGATAGATACTGTCTGTATATAGAGCTCCTCCTACTCCAGCCTTGCGTGTAGATTTGGGGAATATCTTCTAAAGTAAGGGCTTCCCAGGTGGCTCAGTGGTAAAGAATCTCCATAGCAGATGCAGATTTGATCCCTGGGGTGGGAAGATCCCCTGCAGGAGGGCACAGCAACCTGCTCCAGTATTCTTGCTGGAGTCACAAAGATTTACTCCATGGGGTCACAAAGAGTGGACATGATTTAGCATCCACGCCACTTACACTTCTGAAGTAGACTCATACAAGAGTAGAAAAGGAAGCTGGGAAGGCAATCTACTTTGTTGCCATTTGTTCTGAGCCATCTTGGTATCAATTCTTTTTAGGATTCGTAACTCATGAGAAATCATTCTTTATGGTAGATTCAAATACTTCTACTTGTGGAATCAGGGGAATGGGCATTGTGGTTTGGGGAAAGATCATGAGATCTAGGGTTAGGCCAATATAGGCCTGTGTTTGAAGTCTAGCTTGACCAGTTATGTGATAACTTGATAAAGTGCCTGATCTATTAAAGGCTCTTTTACCTTCAACTGTAAAATCATACTAATTAAATTATATAATACACACAAAGTTCCTGCTAGATTGTTTAGAGAAATTTAGCTTATTTCCTGATAGTAGCTCTGAACACTCAAAAGCTAGAATTAATGTGTTCTAGATTTTTATGTTTGTGTTTATTAAGGTAAATAAGATTGCCTTGAAACATAATATTTCTTTTTCTTTAACCATAAAGCTTATTTACTAGGTGGTTTGCATTAAGCTTCTATCTCTAAAATTCCTGTCTGTGTCCTTAACAATGATTTTTCTTCTTTACATTTAATAATTATACTAAACTCATAAAACAACTTTTTAAAACAAAGCATCCCATGAATAGCAGTGATTTGAACCCAATTAATAGCAAACAGAGGATATGTCATAGATAGAAACCCAACTATTTAAGTGGCCTTATAAATATAGAAATTAATTTCATCTTGTAGTAGCATCATGCTCTCTTTTATATAGGCAATGACTGATATTACTTTCTCACTCATACCCCAAAATTTTAGGTGCTGGAAAACCTAAAATTCATCAATTTCCAAGCATTGATTTTGTAAAAATTCCTATGATTCTGAGTTTTAAGGATTCATTTATGTTTGATATTAAATTAAACTTTTTGATCTAGAGATTAATTTATAATCTGTTCAGTTTTTAAGAAGCTTCCTCATGACTCTCAAACAGAATTGACAATATATAACATAATAAGAAGCAAAACTGTAATCTATGTACTTCCCAAACTGCTTTCTGAAGGTGGGACCCTATTGGAACAGGTCCAGCTTTTCAGTACCTTTGTGCAATGGCCTCTCCAGAATTCTTTCTTGTCTTCCTTATTCTGTTTTCAGGGACAGTGAGTGGCAGGGTGCACTGGTGTGTGCTGCTCCCTATGGACAAGCGTAAAGCTATATATTCAAGCTTTACCCTTGAACGATGTGAGAGCTGGGCCGTAGAAAAGGCAGAGCAACGAAGAATTGATGTTTTCAGACTGTGGTACTGGAGAAGACTCTTGAGAGTCCCTTAGATAGCAAGGAGATCAAACCAGTCAACCCTAAAGGAAATCAACCCTGACTATTCATTGGAAGGACTGATACTGAAGCTAAAACTCCAATACTTTGGTCACCTGATGCGAAGAGCCCACTGACTGGAAAATACCCTGATGCTGGGAAAGATTGAGGGCAAGAGGGGGTGGGGGTGACAGAGGATGAGATGGTTGGATAGGTTCACTGACTGAACAGACATCAATTTGAACAAACTCTGGGAGACAGTGAAGGACAGGGAAGCCTGGTGTGCTGCGGTCCATGGGATTGCAAAGAGTTGGACACAACTTAGCAACTGAACAACAATAAATATATTCAAGAGTGGGGCACTGCCTCAGGAAGCCTACGTATCTTTTTTTCCTGAGCTCTGATAAAGATAGTGAAAGCAGATTTTTTGCCCCTTTCCTTTTTGGTCATTTTTATTCCCCTCTTCTGGTGCTGGGAGGGATTGGGGGTAGGAGGAGAAGGGGATGACAGAGGATGAGATGGCTGGATGGCATCACTGACTCGATAGGCGTGAGTCTGAGTGAACTCTGGGAGTTAGTGATGGAAGGGAAGCCTGGAGTGCTGCGATTCATGGGGTCGCAAAGAGTCAGACACGACTGAGCTGAACTGAACCATAAAAGCACCTAATTGTAGGAATGAGGTCACTAACTGAAACTAACTCTTGACTTATGTTCCCTTGAAAGCATACACTTTGCCTGTTGTGTTACTTCTTTTTCCTGGGTAAAAAGAAGAATGAACAATTATCAGTTAAAAGATGTGCATCTCTCTACTACCAAGAGCCCCCTTAGCAATCCTGCAGGCAGATCACAGTCAATTTAACGTCTAAAGACAGAGTCAGCTTGTCTGCACTCAGTAGAAAATGACACGACTCCAACCTCCTGCCTTGATGATTCACTTGCATCTCTACATTCTTTTTTTCCCTTTAAAAATTGTTGTAGTTGAGAAGACTCTTTGGAGTTGGTCCTTGGACATGAGTCTACCTAATCCCAGGTTACTGATTTTTCTGATCAAAGCACCTTTTTTTTTTTTCTCTACTGACACTTGCCTCTCCAATTTTTGGCTTGTGAGCAATAAACAGTCAATCCTGAGTTCAGTAAAAATAGACATTTAGGAATCAAATGCTTAGCTTAAGCTTTCATATTTTATGTCCACTCTAGATTTACATTCCTAGTCATTAAAACAGGTCACACATATAGTCAAACATAGATCACACTCCAAACATCAATAATCGACAGCCTCTTCTAATTTATGGAAATGATTATGGTTAACATAATCATTAAAAGCAAAGTTATACAAGCCTGGGTCTAAATCATACTTTCATTGTTCTGCCTGATCTTACATGTTAAGCTTCAGTTTTGTCATCTGTTAATTGTGATTAATAATGTTACCCCAACAATTCCTTGAAATTTTGCCCTTGTATCTGAATATCTATTAGCTACTCGGCACAGAAGATCCTAAGTTTCTGTTCTACAGGTCTAATTATCATTTTAATAATTATGAATTTAAATACTTAATGTCTAATTGTTATAGAAATTCATTGTAGTAAAACATTCCTTTAAGAACATTGTAATATATCAAATATACTGTAGTGTGAGGACTTTAAAAAATAATAATAGTTACTCCATAAAATCACTGTGAGAGTTAAATTCCATACACAAAGCACCTAACAGAGTTTCTGGAAAAAAAAAAATGCTTAATAAATGTTAAAAATGATAATCATTTAATGAGCTATGTATTTTTTGCAATTAAAATAAATATTTATCCCAAAGCAGCTTCCTTCCCTACCTCAACTTCTATTAGAAAAGTGTTTCCTTCTCGTATTCTGTGTCCTATCATCACCTCACTTGCTATTTTTCTCCATTAACGATTCCCTCGCATTTAGGGTTTCTTTCTTGGTACTGACTTTTCTTCTCCAATTATAAACACACTTTCCTACTTTGACCTAGAGCCTTACCACAGTCTTCCCTTTCAAAATCAAAATTGCTAAACATTATTTTCCGTTGGCCACCTCCCTGTCTCTTACTCCTTAAACCTTTTTGTACAGTACCACTTTTCTCAGTCTACCAAAACTCTTTTCTGCCAGGTCACCAATGTTTGATCTGCTTTTCTCCACAGTTAGTATCCAAGTATCCATGTCCCTATTCTTGCTCTGCATGAACTGCCTATAGCATTGACATAGGTTCTTCTTCAGTTCCAGAACACAGATCTCTTTTACTCCCTTCTTCAATTTCACCTTCCCATCAACTGCTTAAATGTGGACATGCCCTTGAATTCATGTTTTGTCTCCTTCATCGCACGTACCATGTAACTCTGTGATTCCACCCCATTTGTATACCCAAGAGAAAACATGCTTCCACACAAAAGTTGGAACATAAATGGTCACAGCAGCATTATTCATAATAGCCAAAAAGTATAAGCAATCCAAATATCCAACAACTGATGAATGGATAAATAAAATATGGTACATTCATAAAATGGAGTATTACTTCACAATAGAAAGAACTGATGTTATTGACACATGCAACAACATGGACAAACATTGAAAACATACCAAGTACAAGAAGCCAGTCACACAAACCACATGTTATATGATTCCTTATATATGACAGATTTAGACTTAGAAAATCTATGGAGACAGAATGCAGATTAACTATTGATCAGAGCTGGAGAATTAGAGAGTTGATTAACTGCTAATGAGTCCATAGTTTCTTTTAGGAGAGAAGAAAATATGCCGAAATTAGAATGTGATAATGACTGCATAATCATATGAGTATACTAAAATATTGTACTGTACTCTTTACATGGGTGACTTGTTTCGCATGTGAATTATGCCTCAATAATGCTACTGAACTTAAGCACACACACAAATAAATCACTAATAAGCATCCAAGTGATCTATTAGAAAACTATATGTGATAATGACTGCATAATCATATGAGTATACTAAAATATTGTACTGTACTCTTTACATGGGTGACTTGTTTCACATGTGAATTATGCCTCAATAATGCTACTGAACTTAAGCACACACACAAATAAATCACTAATAAGCATCCAAGTGATCTATTAGAAAACTATTTATCCTTAAAATAAGACATTTTCATGTTGAACGGGTTTCTGAATTAACCCCATTTTCACATCTTCCTATGTTTTATATAAGTATTTTTTATCTAATCAGGCAGTCTTTGAACCTAGATAGAAGCATATCCTTTATTTACTTTTTTCTAAAAAAACACAACTAGATTCATCCTACTTAATCTGGAAACTGCACATACTTTTTTCCAATTTGCAGTGACAACTAAAAGCCTATAACCTTGAGATTTCTTCATGGCTAATTTTTAACACTTCTATTTGCAAATGGAAAATATGAAGTTTTGGATGTCTATGACTATATACTTATGACAGAGTATCCATATGTCTTCCAGCAAGGTGATGTATCTAGTAGTGGAGGAAATGATGACATCAAGGGTTGATTTATTTTTAGCTGCGTATGCCAATTATTCTGCAGAAAACTTGTCCTCTAGGGAAGCAATGTCAGGTTTGGGTGTGTGTTTGTTTTTTTTTCAATTTTATGCCATATATGACCTTTGTTTCACCAACATTCTAACTCCTGCAATAAAATGAAGGTAAGTGACAGGAAAATGGGACCTCTTTTTTCAGAGTGAATTATCTGTCAAACACACAGTGAAGCTGCTCAACATCAAAATTAACTTGTTCTTAATATCTTACTATGCTGCTGCTAAGTCACTTCAGTCGTGTCCAACTCTGTGCGACCCCATAGATGGCAGCCCACCAGGCTCCCCCATCCCTGGGATTCTCCAGGCAAGAACACTGGAGTGGGTTGCCATTTCCTTCTCCAGTGCATGAAAGTGAAAAGTGAAAGGGAAGACGCTCAGTCATGCCTGACTTAGCAACCCCATGGACTACAGCCTGCCAGGCTCCTCTGTTCATGGGATTTTTCAGGCAAGAGTACTGGAGTGGGGTATATCTTACTATAACTACTGTTAAAATTAATTCAACATTATTCAAGATATAGAGAACAGGCTTGGGGATTTTTGGCTTTTTTAATGTGCATATTATTTTTCTTTTTCTTTTTTTTTTTTTTTGAAAATCCAGAGTATTGTTTTCTGTCAATAGGTCCTCCTGAATCTGATGAAGAGCCACTGATCTTGACTAATCTCATCTGATCAGATCTAACAATGTTAGCTCTATTTTCTGAAATATACACTGAAAAACTTAAAAGCAGAGAAATTCGAAAGGAGAAAGATAAGCTTAGCAGACAGAGAATAACAGAATACTGCCATAAATAAAGATAAGAACCATATCACTGGAGACATGTGATATCTCAGAATAGTAATGTGCTCTTTGTTCCAAATATGGTTGTTGATGGGAACGGTTTCAATTTTCACTCCTTTTCAAATGACTGAATAACTTAAAAAAAAAAAAAATCTTTGTATATACTAATTCTCAAAGTTCCACATCTAGATATTTTTCTATTTCTTATCCAGAAATATGTTTTAACATCTTTAATGCAAAGTTAGTTATGATATACTATATATATGAAAAGTATCTTTATGGTTTCTGAAAGTTTTCCTATGTTTTATCTGTTTACACCATACAAAATTTCCATAGGCAAATATTGCTATACATAATTTACAAATGAAGGGACTGAGGTTTAGAAAGTTTGAGTAAGCAGAATGCTTGCCCAAGGTGTGTGCTTAAAAACTAACAGAATCAGGAAAAGTATCAAAAGTATCATTTAGATCCTAAATGACAGCGTTCCTCCTAAAATTTTAATTCTGATTTACTTTTTAAATAAGAGTATCTTTTTCTTTTTTCACATCAGAATGATAATACAAAAACATTAGAAAACAGTTATATTATGTACATATTTATATAGTGAAAAGTGGGAAGCCTCAAACTTTAAATTTCAGTGCTAGCTACTGGTAAGTATTTCTGCCTCTTCCATTTTCTTCCCTTATACACATATTAGGATTTTTAGCAAAGTAGGTTTATATAACTATTTTAGCTCAGGGTGCCATAACAAAATACCACCGACTAGGTGGCTTAAACAATAGAAGTTTATTTCTCCCATGTTTGGTGGATGGAGAGTCTAAAATTAAGATGCCTGCAAGTCAGGTTTGTTCTAAGGTCTCCTGTCTTGATTTTAGGCAGCCACCATCTCCCTCATGACCTCTCCTTCCAACACCCAAGGGGGGAGAGGGCAAGCTCTCTCATGCCTCCTCCCTTTAGGGCACTAATTCCACCATAAGGACCCCACCTTCATAAACTTCTCTAACCCTGATTACCTCCCAAGGGCCCCATCTTCAAGTAGTACCACACTGGGGGTTAGATCTTCAACATGTGAATTTTTGGGAGACACAAACATTCAGCCTTAACAACAACATATACTTTTATGCAAACTATTTTCACAAACTATATTTGTAAAATACTCCTTGTCAGTATAAGCACACTATTACATTAACAGAATAGCTCTATATTAATCTATGAAATAGATTCAGTAAGTCATTGAGTCAATGACATTGAATTATTACTAAATTTATTACTAAAATGAATATTCTTATATATATCATTTGTGCTTGCTTGAGTTGACAGTTGCTATTGCTATAGAAAACCATATTGTCAAGTATGAACATTTATCAATTTAAGTATTATTGCTATTAATATTTGTCTCATGAAAGAAATCCTATTAAGAAATGACAACATTGGCCTTTAAAAAGTTAATAGCATAAAGAAACTTTATATCTACTGTGCTACTTGATTTTTTCAAAGACCATGTAAAATCAACAGAGTAAACATATTTAATTCTATTTTTATACACTTGGAAATCAAGGCACAGAGAGTTAGAAATTACTCATCCAAATTCTCATTTGACTAAAGACCAGAATTAGAATCCAGGCCCAGGTCTGCAGGAGTTGGTGAGTAATCTTCAGTGGTTTCTTGGATGCATTCACAGAAACAAGGGACCATGTGGGAAATGTGTACTACTTACCTTGGGCCTAGAGCTCTCTGACGCTGGGATTCTCCTCAGACTACTTCCATCATCTCTGCCCAGTCTCACTTTTCCTCTACAGGATTCTTTTTCCTAGATGCATTTCACTCAGAAAATGGCAACTATCCAATTTTTTGTCCCTTTCCTTGCACTTGACACTCTAGATTGTGCCTTTAGAGACACGAGAGAAACTTGGAGAATAAGAAATATCAGTGAAAAATATGCAAAGCTCCATATCACAGTTGTGCTACCTACACACAATTTCTTCATAACTTAATGGGAGATGTTCAAGTTTACAGAAAAGTCGATGGATAAATATGTGTATTAGATACCTGTACGCCATAACCTTTAGTTAAAGAAAGGTGTATAAGCAAACCTCTTTCTGACTACACTGACAGCTCTTTAATTTTTTGTCATTGCTTTATCTATAGAGGTCACTTTGCCTCTGTTTATAGCTATCTTTTCAACAAAACAGAACGTATTCTACCAAAAATAAAAATTCACTATTTTAATGAACAGAAATTCAATTATCATGGCCTGGAAAGAAACTGGAGCATGACAAGAATTATGCTTATAAATGTGTGCTGCCAACAAACACCAGAAATTTCATCAAGGAAATAACCAAGATAAATCTTGTGCCTAAAATGCTATATGAATTAATATATGCAAAAGTGAAAACAATCACAGAAAACGTGATCAGGCACTAATTAGCAAATACCAGTGAATGGCAACCCACTCCAGTGTTCTTGCCTGGAGAATCCCAGGGACAGGGGAACCTGGTGGGCTGCCGTCTATGGGGTCACACAGAGTCGGACACGACTGAAGTGACTTAGCAGCAGCAGCAGTGTTTCAGAATGGTCATGCACTTTATGCCCAAATTCCAAATTATATCTTGAAGCTTATAGAAGTCATTAAATATGCTCCTCCTGCCCCAAAGCTTCTCACAGTCCCATTTCCTTCCTTTTTCACTTTCTCATAGTGACTGAATTATCATCAACTGAATATTTATTAAGGTTAAAGTGTCTTATTTTAAAATGTAAATTCTTCTCAAAGGATTTAGAAATGGGTGTGGGGTTATCAGCTATTCATACTTTGGGTAACAATTAGTATAATCTAATTGCTTTCTTTTCAGATTCAGCTGCCATCAGATTCAATATAAGATTGCCAATCTGAATGGAGCTAAAAGGTTCAGTACAGAGTGCTTTAAAAGGAGCTAAGAAGGTGGTTATAGTTGGGTTCCTGGTGCATCAGGAGGTGTTGGATAGTACAAGGATGCTGAGCCAAGAGCAGGGAGAGAGTATGCCCCCAGCTAGCCTGAGACAAGGGAGAACAGACAGGGAGGACCCCAAAGCCAAACTCTGTCCTCATGGATGTCTAAGGGGCTTGTCTTTGAGGGGACACGTAAGGTGTAAAATATGTATCTTATCTGCAACCTTTTTACTTCTATAGGACAATATTAAAGTTTCCCAATGACTGTACCCAGATCTACGTATCTCATCTTTCAGGCATCTTCTCATCCGTTGGCCTTCATAAGAGCCCAGAGATGCTTCCCAGGTGCTTCAACTCACTATTCCCCTTCCCATCTCTCCTCTGGTTTCAACTCTGTTTTGTATGGACAATGTCATGTAGGCATCACTAGGAATCACAGCCTCATTATACGACCGCCTCAGGGCAGTTTGCCACATCATCCTTCACTAGTGAACTACAAACAAAAGGAAGGCTAAATACGGGATTCAAAAATTACCAAGCAAGTCCATTTATTCTTTATGCAGAAGAGTATCACATCAGTATCAACACCAAACAGACTTTAAAAGGCCATCTCTTAAAATCACTCATCTGTCTGACTCAGAGTTCATATTTTGTTTCTTAAATATTATCCTTGGATTCCAAAGCAGATTCACAAAGAAACATGCCCAACTTACAGCCTATCTTGACATGAATAATCATTCATATGTACTTCAGTTTTTATAATAAAATGGAAATGTTTTCCTTCCACCTAGTAGAAAAGTTCATAAAGTGTCTTCTGTGTAGTCCAAAATGCTCATTTCTAAAATATAGACTTGTAAGTGTATTGTGATTGGTATAGACTAGTTTCTTTTAACATAGGCTTATTAATTTCTGCTATGAATAACTTTTTGACTGCCATATTAAACTCATGCCATTCATATCAGAACACTGGCAAAGCTTCATGCTTTGCTGGAATTTAGGTTAATATCTTGATATCCTTTTAGTCATTGTCTTGATTTATGATGTTTTTGTACAACTTTTAAATTTTATTATCTTATTGTCTAATCATCGTTAGGGCTTCTCTCGTAGCTCAGTTGATAAAGAATCTGCCTGCATGCCCAGCAGTGGTATCGCTGGATCATAAGGCAGTTCTATTTGCAATTTTTTAAGGAATCTCCACACTGTTCTCCATAGTGGCTGTACTAATTTGCATTCCCACCAACAGTGTAAGAGGGTTCCCTTTTCTCCACACCCTCTCCAGCATTTATTGCTTGTTGACTTTTGGATCACAGCCATTCTGACTGGTGTGAAATGGTACCTCATTGTGGTTTTGATTTGCATTTCTCTGATAATGAGTGATGTTGAGCATCTTTTCATGTGTTTGTTAGCCATCCGGA
>SJXQ01003703.1:33082-54858 GCA_006408695.1 Aepyceros melampus | reverse complement strand
GTTGGCAGAGTGGCAATGTAACGTATGATATCATAAGTGAAACGAATCGCCGGTCTAGGTTCGATGCAGGATGCAGGATGCTTGGAACTGATGCACGGGGATAATCCAGAGAGAAGGTGTGGGGCAGGAGGGGGGAGGTGGGGGTCGGGATTGGGAGTTCATGTACACTCGTGGCTGATTCATGTCAATGTATAGCAAAATGAATACAGTATTGTAAAGCAAAACAAACTAAAAAAAAAAAAAGAATCTGCCTGCAATGCAGGAGACCTGGGTTCAGTCGCTGGGTTGAGAAGATCCCCTGGAGAAGGGAAAGGCTACCCACTCCAGCATTCTGGCCTGGAGAATTCCATGGACTTAAAGTCCATGTTTTTCTTGACTGTGTTCATTGTCCTAATTTCTGTATTGTAAACTACATTCAATATCTTTAGGTCTTTTTATTCTCATTCTACAATCCAAAATATTTGTATGTTTATAACATTTTATGAGGTGTTTCATGTATGTTTTTATACATGATAAATGTTGTTTTTATCTTCCAACATTATTTATACTGCATTAATATATCTCTATCTTTATAAATTAATTTTTCTGATTTCATTTCTTCTATTTTTAAAGCACATATTACTTCTTTGTGTGTTAGTTGCTCAGTCATGCCTGACTCTTTGCGACCCCATGGACTATATCTCGCCAGACTCCTCTATCCATGGAGTTCTCCAGGTAAGAATACTGGAGTGGATTGCCATTTCCTTTTCAGGAATCTTTCCAACCCAGGGATCAAACCCAGGTCTCCCACACTGCAGGAAGAGTCTTTTCTATCTGAACCATCAGGACCCTATTGCTTCTTTAAGTACTTTTATTATTTGTACCTATTTCTGTTTTAGTCACTTTGTACTATCTGCTTTCCATTTGTTAATTTAGTTTGATTTTCCATATTTAATTTTTCTTCAAGTTTTTTGAATAAATTGTGTTATGATAGTGACAATGATAGGTAAGAATACTGGAGTGGATTGCCATTTCCTTTTCAGGAATCTTTCCAACCCAGGGAACAAACCCAGGTCTCCCACACTGCAGGAAGAGTCTTTTCTATCTGAACCATCAGGACCCTATTGCTTCTTTAAGTACTTTTATTATTTGTACCTATTTCTGTTTTAGTCACTTTGTACTATCTGCTTTCCATTTGTTAATTTAGTTTGATTTTCCATATTTAATTTTTCTTCAAGTTTTTTGAATAAATTGTGTTATGATAGTGACAATGATTATGGCCACGGGTTAGGAAAGGGATAAAATACACACTGCAAGTAAGGAAATTGGGAGCTTCCTCTGACTCACTTGTCTACACAGCTACTGCTCTAAATCTCTAAATAGATTTCCTGTCCTCTCAAAGAATGCTTTCCACAAGTCCTTATAATAACCAGCCCTTAATAATCACAGGTTATTTCTCACAGGAAAAATCATTCCCTTGATATAGATGTTTTATTATCAGATGTCATACATCTATTTTGTTACATGACAAGCTTTTATTTGTTTGATGCCTGTTCTGTGACACACACAAATATTAAACTTTGAGAAATGTGGTAACAGCCTGTTTTGCTGAAAAACTGATATCTGGCTACAAAAGGTCTAGGTGGTATTGGTCCTCCCAGTAGACATTAGGCATTTATGGCAAGAAGCACAGGGAAGGGTTACCATTTCAACCTTTGCCTCTTGCTAATATATTATTAACAAGTTGCTTCCTGTCTCTCAGGTCCATGGGGAAATTTTCTAAGCACACGAGCCATTTCCATCCCTTCATTTTGATGGTCTAGGGAAAGCCGGATAGATAGGAAGTTATCCCAATAAATATTTGTATACATAATTGGTTACCTTTTGGTGGCTTCCATCAGTTTTCAGGAACGTTCTTTGGGCCTGGATCAATGGAGAAAGATAGACGCTAAGGTTAAAAAATATTTGATTCATTCTGTGTATTTCTTGAAGTAGGGAGAGGAAGATGGATCTCTCCCTGTTTTTTGTTGTTTTGGGATGAGGCAGGTGCTGTTTTTTGTTTTGTTTTGTTTTGTTTTTCTTTATATGTAGGGATAAGAATAAGGTACTTTCAAATTTGAAATTATGGTTACTGTCAGGAATACATTAGACGAATTCAACATGTAAAAAACGTTTAGCCTTTTCCAAGAGACAACATAAGAGCTCAATCAAACTAATTCTGAGTAAGCTCAAGGATACAAGACTGAAAAGTGACTATAAATGGAAAAGCTCTTATCTTGGTAAACTCTAAACTCTTTTCTCTGAAGAAGTGTGTTGATGAATGAAAATTTTTCTAAAAAACATCTACAAAAAGAAAGAAAAGTGACATGATGCAGCCAGCATTTTTCAGGGGTACCTCGTCCCATAGACACACATTCCATATGGCAAGTGTGCGTGTGGTGAAAGTGCAGCACTGGGAACCATGGTTTAATGAAGCATCAACACCAACCAGTGAGACCCCTGTGTTTTCATTATTTGCATGCCTGTGGTCAATTTCATCATCTGTGAAATGGGAAACGTAACAGTATCTACCCTATACTGTGAACTTTAAATGATGTAATACAATTACATCTCTTACAACATAATAAATGCTCAATAAATAGAAGATCTCTTTAGTATTATCATATATAGTTAAACTTAAGGATTTGTAACCACTGTTACAAGTACTTCCAGATTCCTGTAGACAAACATATAGTAAGTGTAATATTTTACAGCCTTTATTAAACATAGCTGTGACATTATAGAAGAATTTTTGGTTCTATAATTCCAAGAAAAAGCTTTGATTTTTGTCTGAGACTATTGTCCAATTAAGTATAATCCATAAGTAATCGGTTTCTTTTAAAATGTGTGGTGCAGTTTGTCAACATGCCAGCAGACCTCCTATCAGTGCATTAATTATAAACTGTTGTATTAGTCAGCTTAGGCTACCTAAACAAAATACAGATTGTGTAGCTAAAACAGACACTTATTTTCTCACATAGAGGCTGGGAAGCCCAAGATCAAGGTGTTCAGTTTCTGATGAGAGAGGTCTTTCTGGTTTGCAGAGAACCACCTTCTAAGGCCACAGTCCTATTGGATAAGGGCCCCACTCTTATGATCTCAGCTTGGGTGCTCAGTTGCTTCAGTCATGTCTGACTCTTTGCAACCTTAGGGACTGTAGCCCGCCAGGCTCCTCTGTCAATGGGATTCTCCAGGCAAGAATGCTGGAGTGGGTTACCATGCCCTCCTCCAGGGGATCTTCCCCACCCAGGGATCAAACCTCGGTCTCCAGCATTGCCGGTGGATCCTTTACTGCTGAGCCACTGGGGAAGTCCCTCTTATGAGCTCATTTAACCTTAATTCTGTCCTAAAGACCGAGTCTTTAATAAGTGATATTCAGTGTTAGGGCTTTAACATAAGAATTTTTCAGGTACAGTTCCTAGCAACTGTCCAGTACAATTAAAAAGATTTGTCATATTTTGAAAAATATACATCACACTTTCAGAGTGCTCAAGTGAGCAGAAGTCTAGGAATAATACATATGGAAACTTTTTTATTTATGAAAATAGTTATATCCTTAAATTAACACGAGAAAACATCCAATTTCACAGACCAAGATCTTTGTTTTCAAACTATGAAAGGAACAGATTGGAGGAGGAGGGCTATCTGTTATGTTCGGATGTTTACTATTAGGGACCTACTTAAAAGATTTATAAGGAAAGTTTCTTCATTTTCCATAAGATATCACAGAAAAACCTGAATGAACTGTTTGGCAAACCCAACACTATTCCCAAGGACAGGCAACCAGGAAGGGGAGTAAAATGTATTTCATCATGGAAGGATGATGCTAACCCTTTTATAAAGTAACCTTATCTCCATTTTACCTGGGATCTTTATGTCCAAGTGAGATATGTTAATTGAAGATAAGTTCTCATTTGGTCACTGAATATGTGAAAACCCATGTTAAATTCCTTATTCCTTTGCTGATCAATGTTGATCACCACAGGTAATTGCTTATACAATATTCCTCTTCTATCAACACAGAAACCAATATAAACAGTTGCTTCACCTGTAATGTAGTCATTTCACATTCATGGAGTAATCTATCAAGCCATAAAATCTAATACATAGTCAATATGAGATACTGTGTAAGAAAAAGTACATAACATATATAAAACATGCATGAACTCTGTGGACAAAAAGCAAGCAGAAATCCTTATGGGAAATCCAGGCCTTTGTAATATTATTGTATTGTAAGAGAAGATTTTGTATTAGTATACAATAGGAAGGATTTAATAATAATACAAAATTTAGATAGAATTAGCAAGCTATCCTGATCACGTTATCTCTAAATTCTGTTTCTAAGAAAAAGGTTAATGTTCTAAATAGTGAGGATCAGCATTTCACTGGATGAGAGATGTGCTGTTACTGCAAGTAAGGAATGACACTCTAGATCAGTGTAATGTATTATCGAAATGAAGCACTAATCACACAGCAAATACCTTTTCCTTCAGGTCTGAGAAACAGTGCTGGGTTTTGATCTTTTATCTGAGTGTCTCTAGGGTGTTATTAAACATTAACTTAAAGGCCAACTGATTTTATTAGTGTCACATATAACAGACATTTAAAAATAAAGCTTATAAAACAACAATCTTTTTTTTTTCTGGGACCATTGCTCATTGTTATATTGCATGATTTATGTTTTTCCTTTACATATTCTTAATTCAATCATACTGTATAATCCTTTGCCCTTATTTTTTTAAGCACTTGGAAAACAGTTCATAAAAGAATTGCTCTTAAATAACTTATTTAAATAATTACCAAAGTTATAATCATTTGTGGAATTGTATAGATTGGTCTGCATCTTATCTCCATTCTATGTAAAGGATGACTGACCATGAAGATGAAATAGTAACTTTGCACTCGGTGTCATTTTTGGCTACAATGAAACAGTCATTTAAAAAATCTTAACAACTCTTTCAGAACAAAATGCTAAACATTTTTTTATAAGTGAAAAATAAGCAAATCTGACACCAAAACTTGGATCTCTTGATTTAGAAGCAATTTTAGAGATGCAAAAAATAATTTGCCTAGTTTCAAATGTCTAGCACAATTGAATCTTTCTATATTAAAAAGTGAATAAACTATACATCCCACAAGTGTTTCTGGAAAAAATAATAACTTTGCACTCGGTGTCATTTTTGGCTACAATGAAACAGTCATTTAAAAAATCTTAACAACTCTTTCAGAACAAAATGCTAAACATTTTTTATAAGTGAAAAATAAGCAAATCTGACACCAAAACTTGGATCTCTTGATTTAGAAGCAATTTTAGAGATGCAAAAAATAATTTGCCTAGTTTCAAATGTCTAGCACAATTGAATCTTTCTATATTAAAAAGTGAATAAACTATACATCCCACAAGTGTTCTGGAAGTGAGTAGAACATCCCAGAATCAGTCATAAGGCACAGCTTGAACTAATAATGGACACTTAAGATTATCTGACTAAGCAGCTCATTTGGGACTAAGACAAGCAGTTCCTATTTCTATTCTCCTGGGCCGTCATTCAAATACATTATTATTCAAATAGCTAATGAGACAGGAAGAGCTGGAACCATAATTGACTTGCATCCTCTTGGGAAGTCAGCTCTGAGAGTAGATTTAAATAAATTACCCAAGTGTGTTATAGACAGAAAATATTGTAATTAATTTACTAGTCAGGCCCAAAGAACTGTGACTGAAAGGATTACCCAGTTCTTCCTTTACCAACTCCTAGATTCTAACCTCTTTAAAAAGAAAAAAAAAAAATTAAAACCTTCTTCCACATATTCTGAAATACAATGTGATTCGAAACATGAAATGTGATATAATGTACATATGTCTCTACTTTTTCAAAGAATATGGTGCAAAGAAAAATAAAAGCACTCATATATAGTACAGGACAGATCTGGATGTCACAGAAGTTCCATTATCTCAAGTATAGCACACTTATATTACTATCAGTTCAGTTCAGTCACTCAGTCATGTCTGACTCTTCACAACCCCATGAACCACAGCACGCCAAGCCTCCCTATCCATCATCAACTCCTGGAGTTCACCCAAACCCATGTTCCATTGAGTCGGTGATGCCATCCAACCATCTCATCCTCTGCCGTACCCTTCTCCTCCTGCCCTCAATCTTTCCTAGTATCAAGGTCTTTCCAAATGAATCAGTTCTTTGCATCAGGTGGCCAAAATATTGGAGTTTCAGCTTCAACGTCAGTCCTTCCAATGAACACCCAGGACTGATCTCTTTTAGGATAGACTGGTTGGATCTCCTTGCAGTCCAAAGGGCTCTCACGAGTCTTCAACAACACAGTTCAAAAGCATCAATTCTTTGGCACTCAACTTTCTTTATAGTCCAACTCTCCCATCCATACATGACCACTGGAAAAACCATAGCCTTGACAGACAGACCTTTGTTGACAAAGTAATGTCTCTGCTTTTCAATATGCTATCTAGGTTGGTCATAACTTTCCTTCCAAGGAGTAAGCATCTTTTAATTTCATGGCTGCAATCACCATCTGCAGTGATTTTGGAGCCCAGAAAAAATAAACAATCATTATTACTGTTACATAATATATGTTCTAAAAATAATTTATTTTCTTTAAATTTTATGGTTTTAAACATAACCCCTTTATGGATCACAACCTTGTCATGGCAAAGGGACTTGTGTAACTCAATGAAGCTATGAGCCATGCTGTGCCAGGCCACCCAAGATGGATGGGTCACAGTGAAGAGTTCTGGCAAAATGTGGTCCACCGGAGGAGGGAATGGAAAAGCATTTCAGTATTCTTGCTGCAAGAACCCTATGAACAGTATAAAAAGGCAAAAAGATATGATGCTGGAAGATGAACCCCTCAGGCCTGAAAATGTCCAATATGCTACTGGGAAAGAGAGAAGGGCAATTACTAATAGCTCCAGAAAGAATGAAGCAGCTGGGCCAAAGCAGAAATTACACTTTGTTGCGGATGTGTCTGTTGGTTAAAGTCCAGTGCTGTAAAGAATGATATTGCATAGAAGCCTGGAATGTTAGGTCCATAAATTAAGATAAATTGAACGTGGTCAAGCAGGAGATGACAAGAGTGAACACCGACGTCTTTGCAATCAGTGAACGAAAATGGATGGGAATGGAAAAGTTCAGTTTTCATTTCAATCCTAAAGAAGGGAATGCCAAAAAATGTACAAACTACTGTACAGTTCTGCTCATTTTGCATGCTAGTAAGGTTATGCTCAAAATCCTTCAAGTTAGGATTCAACAGTATGGGAAACAAGAACTTCCAGATGTATAAGCTGGGTTCAGAAAAGGCAAAGGAACCAGAGATCAAGTTGCCAATATCCAATGGATCATAGAGAAAGCCAGGGAATTCCAGAAAAATTCCATCTGCTTCATTGACTACAGTAAAGGCTTTGACTGTCTGGATCACAACAACTGTGGAAAATTTTTCAAGACATGAGAATACCAGACCACCTTGCCTGTCTCCTGAGAAATCTGTATGTGAGTCAAGAAGCAACAGTTAGAACATTACATGGAACAACTAACTGGTTCAAAATTGGGAAAGGAGTAAGACAAGGCCGTACACTGTCATCCAGTTGATTTAACTTGCATGCAGAGTACATCATGCAAAATGCTGGGCTGGATGAAACACAGGATGGAATCAAGATTGCCAGAAGAAATATCAATAACCTCAGATATGCAGGTGAAACCACCCTAACGGCAGAAAGCAAAAAGAAACTAAAGAACCTCTTGATGAAAGTAAAAGAGGAGAGTGAAAAAGCTGGCTTAAAATCAACATTCAAAAAACTAAGATCATACCATCTGGTTTCATCACTTAATGGCAAATAGGAGGGGAAAAATGGGAGCAGTGACATATTTATTTTCTTGGGCTCCCAAATCACTGCTGATGGTGACTGCAGCCATGAAATTAGAAGACTCTTGCTCCTTGGAAGGAAAGCTATGACAGACCTACACAGTGTACTATAAAAGCAGTGACATCACTTTGTTGACAAAGGTCCATCTAGTCAAAGCTATGTCTTTCCAGTAGTCATGCATGGATGTGAGAGTTGTGTGTGTGTATGTATGTATGTACGTGTGTGTGTGTGTGTGTGTGTGTGTGTGTGTATAAACACAGCAATCACAAAAAGAAAGGCTGAGTGCGAAAGAACTTATGCTTTTGAATTGTGGTGCTGGAGAAGACTCTTGAGAGGCCCTTGGACTGCAAGGAGATCAGACCAGTCAATCCTAAAGGAAATCAACCCTGAATGTTCATTGGAAGGACTGATGCTGAAGCTCCAATACCTTGGCCACCTGACTCAAAGAGCTGACTCATTAGAAAGATCCTGATACTTGGAAAGATTGAAGGCAAGAGAAGAGATGAGATGGTTAGATTGCATCACTGACTCAATGGACCCAAGTTTAAGCAAACTCAGGGAGACAGTGAAGTACATTGAAGACAGGGAAGCCTGGCGTGCTGCAGTCTATGTGGTCGTAAAGAGTTGGACATAACTTAGCGACTGAACAATAGCAACAAAACATGACTAAAACAATTTCTTCCCAAACTCTAGTAAAATAAGTGTAAAAATATAAAATGTGTGTGTGTGTGTGTGTGTGTGTGTGTATAAACACAGCAATCACAAAGAAGAAAGGAAAGGAAGCAGAGATGAGAAATTTCAACCCATTTTGGAAGACTGAAAGTATGCACTTGAGTCAGAAACTGACATTTTAGAGTAGAGAAAGAGAAAACCAGGCGCTTTTAGAGAAATGTCCTGGTGAAAAGCATAATTTTTTCATAGAGCTTAGGAGTGCAAAATATTGAAGAAAGGTAATGTGAGATATGGAGTAGATACAAAGGGATTTATTGAAAGTTCATATTAATGTGGTTAGTCTCCAGATCTGGTCCTCAAATGACTATCTGCCTTCAGTGACCCTAAAAGAGCTTAAAGTTTCATTGTTCAGAGAAAGTGAATCAGACATTTTCTATACTAATGTAGGAGAAATAGGAGAGTAGCAGGAGGTAAGAGCTTAAAATTAGGAGAACTAATTGAATGGTGAAACTCTTAGGGCTCCAGCAAAGTAGATACTTCCTGAACCTCTTCTACAGGCAGGGGATCATAGCTTCTTCTCTAGGAAAATGAGATGGCCTCAGAAAACATAATATATGAATATTAGGATTAGATAGTACCTGAATAGCAACTTTATCTAATAAGTCCAGAAGTCAGCAAACATTAATAATGCAAATGTAGCTTCAGATTCACTAAATATAAACAGATGGCTAAGGATCACCAGGAATTTGAAGACTACTTTCAACACACACGAAAAACAGGATCAAACTGATGCTAAAGCTGAAACTCCAATACTTTGGCCACCTCATGGGAAGAGTTGACTCACTGGAAAAGACTCTGATGCTGGGAGGGATTGGGGGCAGGAGGAGGAGGGGACGACAGAGGATGAAATGGCTGGATGGCGTCGCTGACTAATGGACATGAGTTTGAGTGAACTCCGGGAGTTGGTGATGGACAGGGAGTCCTGGCGTGCTGCAATTCATGGGGTCACAAAGAATCGGACATGACTGAGAGACTGAACTGAAGTGAAATAAGTGAAGAAAAGGAACTGAAGAACCCAGAGAGAATTTTAAAGCTCCATAATTAGTATTCTCAGAGAAGGAATGTAAAATAGTATATGAATGAAAAAAAAAAAAAAACAAAACCACGAGATATAGTAAATAGGCAGCAGAGAACAGGAATAAAAGGTTTTTGCAAATTAATGACAGAATAGCAAATACTTTTAAAATTCAACAAAAGTTTGGAAAGTGTAAGGAAAATATTCCCCCTACACACACACACACACACACACACACACACACAGAGGAAAGAACAGCCACCACCAAAAAGAAAAGACAAAGCAATGTATTATGGGGGGAAACAGTGGGTATGAAAATTAGAACGTTATTTTAGGTGGGGCAATATCCAGCCAAAATTAGTTTCAGAAGGAGAGAAGAAAGGCAAGAAACTTTCATTCTCCAGAAGTGAAAGGCTTGTGTTTTGGTTACTATTGCCAACAAGATACCCTAGAATTTAGCTACTTAAAATGATCATTTAATCATGTTTGTGGCTTTAAGGATTATAAATTCGGACAGGAAACTGTGAGAATGCCTTATCTCTGTTCCACAGTTTCTAGACCCTCACCTAGGGAGCACTTGACAGCTTGCGGTGATTGAATCATGGGGTCCTGGAATCATTTGGAGCCATTTTCATGGATATATCCGGTGACTGGTTTGGCTTACAGTGGGGACCTCAGCTGGGACTTCAGCTGAATCCATATGAACTATGTCTGGCCTCTCCATGTGGTCTGGCCTCCTGCACAGAACAGAAGTCACATGGCACTGGGATTTCCTATGAAGTGGCTCGAGCCAACCAGTCTGAGTGCTCCAGCATATGCAGTACAGAAGATACATCACCTTTTGTAACACAGCCTTGGAAGGTCACACAGCATCATTTCAATCCACGCACTGGTTACAAACAAGTGACTAAATCGAGTTCAGATTCAACTAGAGGAGATACAGACCCCACCTCTCTCTTGGATGAGTGTCAAAGACTTGCAGATAAAACTACCATACGCTTGAATGTCAGAATAAAGGTGTACCATAACGAGTATAAAATTTCTTGCACCAGAGCATTGATGGTAAAATTTCAAAACATTTAATGTTAATATAGATTTTAGAAGTTTCTGGAAGGTGAAAGATAACTAAATATTAAAGAATATAAATGTGGTGTGGGATTTCTGAAGCTTTATACTAGAGTCTAGAACCTTTTATCAATGCCTCCAAAATTACTATAGATTCAATTTCTGACAAAGAGGACAAAAAAATTAAATGAGAAAAAATAATATTTTTAACAAATGGTGTGAGGACAATGATATAGCCAAAAGAATAAAGTGGTAGACCTCTGACACATCACATGTGAAAAATTAACTCAAAAAGGATCAACAATCTAAACATAAGACTGCTTCTTACACATTCTAAACTCTTAGAAGAAAGCATAGATATGAAATCTTCATGAATTTAGCTTAGGCAACAGTTTCTTAAAATGACACCTACAGCACAAATGACCAAAAAATAAAATAAAATGAATTTCAAAACTTTTGTGAATCAAAAGAAACTATCAAGTTAAACAAAAGCCACAAAATGAAAGAAAATGCCTATATATCATACATACAATGTGGGCGTAGTATCTAGTATACATAAATTTCTTATAACTCAACAGGACAAATAATTTTTTAAATGAGCAAATTAATTGAATAGCTATTGCTTTAAAGAAGATCTAGAAATAGCCAATAAGCATGTACAAAAAAGATGTTCATTGTCATTATAGATACATGAAGCAAAATTATAAGATTCCACTTTAAATCCACCAATATGACTAAAATCAAAACAGAAAATGCCATGCATTAACAATGATGTGGAGAAATAACAACCCATGTACACTGCTGACAGGAATGCAAAATGGTACAGTCATTGTGAATGCACTTTGGTGATTCTTTAAAAAGTTAAACATGGATTTCCCTATGACCTAGTTATTCCATTCCCAAGAGAACTGAAAATATTTTCCCACACAGAAACTTGAACATAACTATTCATAGCAGCATTATGCATAATAGCCAAAAAGTAGAAAGAACCCAAATTCAATCAACTGTTAAACAAGTAAACAAAGTATGGTATACTCATACTGTGGAATGTTATATGGCTCCAAAAGAGAATGAAGTATTGATATAGGTTACAACATGGATGAACCTTGAAAACATTCTAAGCTAAAGAAGCCAGACACAAAAGGTTACATACTGCATGCTTCCATGTATATGAAAGGTCTAGAATAGGTAAATTGAAAGTATATTAGCAGCTGCCAGGGGCTGGTGGGAGAGGGAGGTAACTGCTTAATGGGTCTGGGATTCAGGGGATGGGTGATGAAAATGTCCTGAAATTAGATAATTGCGATGGTTTCATTTTGTGATAGACTTGAGAATAAACTAAAACTCTTAAATTACACAGTTTAAATTAGTGAATTCTGTGGTATGTGAATTATATTTTAAGAATATTTATATGTGTCTTAAGATTAAACTTTTTATTTTAGCTTCATCATCTCATTAGTTGCCCCAGGAAAATGATACTGAATGGTGGGGACCATAGCAGGGCTATTATTCATGATAAGTTTTTGAGAAGGATGAATTAAAAAAAATTTTTTTTGACATCAGATCTGTAAGTTTATTTGCTCAATGTATGACAGATACATAATGACTCACATTCATGATATTCCATCACTGAGGAAAACTGCTAAGAATGGTCTGTGTGTGAAAGAATTCCTTAGAGAAACACGGAGTTGGAAAAAAACTAACCACTTGTTATTTTAACATTCACTGAACTTTCTCATAATTGTTTTTCATAATAATTATTATGATTTTAAAACTATATGATTTTTATATATAAACCTTTTATATGGAGTCCAAAATATTACTTAGTTTGCAAAGTACATCATTTTATTTAATATGGCAATTAGATAATTATTTCTACTCTGTTTTAATTATATCATTTCAATGCGTTTGAAATATAGTTATGAAGTACTTTCTACTTCAAGTTTTGTTATTTTGTAATTCCAATCATAAATTCAAGTATGTACTCATTTACCATGGATCAAATCATTTGCTGTTGGCAATCAGAATGCCTCAATGTGCCATCTACTGTGCCTTTAAACCAGTAATGATCAGATTTTTTTCCTGAGGCCCAATATGAGCACCACCCTAATCCAATAATTTCTTATAGGCACTTAAAATTATGTCCTTTAAAATGTTGAATAAACCTAGTTCTGCTTACTGTGCTTCATTCCTCCTGATCTAATAAAATTATCAAGAAAAACACTTGTGGCTTATATATCCAAAGAATTGTCGGTATACCAAAGAAGCAAGTAAATCAGCTAATCACAGAAACCCAACTGTGAAACCCAAAGAAACTGCTTTCCAAGGGACAGACATGATCTGTAAGATTATGCTGTTAACTAAAATCAGTAATTTTATATTTGGTTTCATCCCACTTACTGCTTCTTTGGTTTTGTCATTGTTATTGCTGCTTGTTTCTTCAGAACAGACAAAATTTGATTTCAGGCTAAGATGACATGCATTTTCCCTTTTTCTTATTTCTGCTCCCTCCTCACTGAACTCTTTCACAAACAACCTCATAGAATCCATCTGTTTAGCTACAGAAGCTAGACATTGACTCTAGTACCTAATGTGAGACCAAGTGCATATATTTACATCCAGAACGTGTAAACAATACATAGTACAATAGAAAAGGAATAAACATGGTATACAAACACAGCAATATGAATGATAGGAAAGGTGGATTCAGCAGATGAGCTTACAAGCAAAGACAGAGAGGGTAGAAAACAGAGGAAAAGGTGTTAGCCGTTGAAGCAGAGGAGGAAACCTCCACCTACAACACTTTATATGGGAGCTGCAATTGGAGAGTGAAATTTGGAACCAAAGAGCAGAAAATGAAAAAAAAAAAAAAAAAAACAAGTAAGGGCTAGAGCATCACAAATGTAACTGAGTCTGTGAGGAAGCCCCTTTCCTCCAGTAATGGGGCTTCCCTAGTGGCTCAGCTAGTTAAAAAAAAAAAAAAAAACCTGCCTGCACAATGGAGGAGATCTGAGTTCAGTCCCTGGGTGGGGAAGATCCCCTGGAGAAGGGAATGCCTACCCCTTCAGTATTCTTGCCTGGAAAATTCCATGGACAGAGGAGCCTGGTGGGCTACAGTCCACGGGGTCACAGAGAGTCGGACACGACTAAGTGTGACTAACACTTTCACTTTTCCTCCAATAATGTGATGCACGACCTAACGTTCAAATCACCAGGAATCTCTCTTGAAAATAAGAAGTGTCTGGGTAGAACGAAGGAAACTTACTTAGAGGTTAGCACTACAGGGTTGAAACTCCCTCCTTTTGGCATTTAGTAATACACCATCAGAACTCCTGGCTCAGTACCATTCATTCCAAACTGAAGTTGTTAGTAATCCTCAACTACTTTCCAGAGCTCCCAATCACACTTCTCATTGTCAAATACGGCAAACGACCAAGGGTCATGTGACATTTTAAAAAATATATACTTTTTTATCAAATAAAAGGCAAAGAGGAAAAGGAGAAATATTTATTTTGGAGGAAACAAATATTATTTTAAAATAATAAGTTTAAATATTTCATGATATCCTCTCATGTGTGAATACATTACATTCATAAAATGCAAATAAAAATTTATGACAAATAGAATAATAGTGAGGTTTTGTACCTTAAATATATATTTGTAAACTTTTTTTAAAGACAGGAGAAATCGTAAAGAAAATCTTTCATCACATAGAATAACAAAGCAAAAAGAATAGATGAAATACAAGAAGCAGCAAAAGACAAATGCAACAAGACTAGCAACAAATTAGTGAAAATTCAAAAAAGTGGGAATGGCAAATATGGAAGGAAAGAAATTTCCAAAGAAATAATTCAAGAAAAATTTCTGCTGTAGTACTGAAGAGAGTCATGGGTCTTCAATAGAAAAGGTCCACAAGTGCTGAGTGACTAAATAATGACCCACATCTAGGTATTTAAGTTAGAAATTTTGTAACAGAATGAACCAACTCCTTATACCATGCCTCTTCTTTGCTTTTTGGTAATATTTCAACTTTGTACATTTTCTTAAAATCTGCTTCTGTACTATGAGTCAGCCTATGAGATTATGACAGATTCTGACCACTTTCATGTTGAGAGTTTGGCCTACAGTCTGTCCCTACCTCTGCTGGGGTGAGAATCCAAGCTTATCACACATCAGGTAGTTCCGTGGCCCTCCATCCCACCTAACTGAATACTGACATCTGTATTCAGTCTGTACACTGCCCATTAGTGAATTTCCCCCCTTGCTCCACTGATGATTCCCAGTATCTTTTTGCGATTTTTTCTAAGAAATGCTTAGTTTATCTAGTGTGTGGAAAGAGAAAATATTTTTGAGTTTCTAAAGAGCTGGGGCCTTTTGAGTGAATTTTGCTAAAATGGGATAGACAGCTAAAAGTAAGACTTGGAAAGTTGGTTGACAACTGTACAGAAACTGAGAGACGTCCAGAGATACTGATCTAATTCTCGGGGTACATATTTACATTTCAAGGGAAAATGAGTCCTAGAACCTTGGAGACATCTTTAGTCATAAAATCCAGGGACATTGGATCTTATCTGGGCTTTGGAGAGATGTATTTACATTCCAAAAGACTACAGTGAGAATACAGAATCCTTTTCATCCATTTCCAAGAAGCAAAATTTTTTTCTCCTTTTGGGAGGGTAGGAGGAGGCAGTTGCCCCTTTCTCCTGTTTAGAGAAAATACATTTTTCTCTGTTTCTCTCCTATGACTCAAATTTTATAATCTGCATTTGTAAGACATTGTATCTAACTTTTCTTTCATTGTCCATTAATAAAAATTAGAGTGTGGAGGATCACAACCATTATGTTTCCATCCACATAGTAAACAGGCCCAAACCTGCTTAGCTTCAGAAATCAGATAAGATCAGGCACGTTCAGGGTGGTATGCCATAGACATCATTATTTTTCTGAGAATAATGATAACCTATCTTTGATCTAGAAGACCTCATGTGCATATTTAGGATTAAATTAATATAGATGCATATTTTAAAACCCAACATTTATTCTGCCTTTATTTAAGAAAGGCTTCCCTGGTGGCTCAGAGGTTAAAGCGTCTGTCTCCAATGCAGGAGACCTGGGTTCGATCCCTGGGTTGGGAAGATCCTCTGGAGAAGGAAATGGCAATCCACTCCAGTATTCTTGCCTGGAGAATCCCATGGATGGAGAAACCTAGTAGGTTACAGTCCATGGGGTTGCAAAGAGTCAGATACGACTGAGCTACCTTACCTTACCTTATTTAAGAATGAACATTAGTCTTCACAACAGTAGCACAAGTCACAAATCAAAACCCTGAAATTAGTTTTTGAAGGAGAAAAAAGAAAAATGGATATTATTTTTCTATTTTTAATTAATGATGATGGCATAAGACATTTCATGATAATGTGAAATAATTAAGAAGTAAGGGATTTTTTTCCTCACTCAACAAAAGATAGATAATAATGAACCTACTTGGTGCAATTAATTTATACATAGCATTGAACTGTAAGCATAAAGGAATGGCTGCAACTAGAAAGTAATATTTCCAGCTGGATTTTGGCTACATTCAAGACTGAAAAAAGTTGAATATTTTAAAGGTAATCTTATCTTACATTTCTCTTCCTCTCTAAAAGACTTATCTACTATGGAAAAATAAAATTCAAGTACCATTTTGTATTTTGAACCAAGACTAACTTTAGCTTTTGTATTTGGGGTAGGGGAAAAGAGGATTTAGACTCTGTACTTTTTAATAAAGTTTAACTTTAATTTCATTAAGCTTTGTATCCCTGTTGTGAATATCTGTGTAATAGAATTCCTTTGGAATCTTTATTCTATATCAACCATTTATATAGAATAGCAAAAGTTTTGAACCATTGATGTCATTTTGAGCTTGGTATTTTTCCATTCTCTTTGGTCTTTGATTACAGAAAACAACATTTAGAGTTGAAGTCTTTGAGATCAAATCATTTGACTAAGAACTGATGCAAATTTTGACAGAGGTAAACTTATAACAGAAAACATCCTGACTTAATCTTTACTTTGAGATCCAAGTACTTGCAGTTTCATTCAAATTGTCTCAAAGACTTCTCTCTCCAATTTAATAATAATTCCTCAGTCTTTTGTCTTTTCACAACTATCCTGATTATCCCATCTCTGGAGAAATCTAACCATCTCTTTTCTCCAGTCCAAATCTTAGGCTGCCGAGGGAGAATCAGATGCAGCTAGGCATTGTTAAAAACAAATACTTTTCCTTTGAATGAACCCACAATCTGTCCAGAATTCTATTTTTAACTTTAACTTACCCCAAATCCTCCCCTCCCCCCCTTTTTTTCCTGAAAGCAGTTATTCACCATTTTGAGTACTATCTGCAAATCTTTAATTCTTACTCCAAATACCTTCATCTAATAGTTACTTTGACAAGATAATCCTTCAAAAAAAACTTCCCCTCTGCTCTCATACTTTTTATATCTAGCCATCCCTTCCCCTCACCCCTTCAAATTTTAATGGGAGAAGTGCCTTCTATCTTCCAAGGTTAGTTCTTTCATTTGTGATCTTGATTGATCCTATTTCACCTCCCCAGGGCTTGTTCCAAGTATCTTCTCTGCCTTTTGGAGAAGATACCTGAATACAACTCACTTTTTAAGACAAAAAGTATTTTCTGCTCTTAGGTCCTAGTAAGTAAGTAAAGTCACTCAGTCGTGTCCGACTCTTTGTGACCCCATGGACAGCAGCCCACCAGGCTCCTCAGTCCATGAGATTTTCCAAGCAAGAATACTGGAGTGGGTTGCCGTTTCCTTCTCCAGGGGATCTTCCGGAACCAGGGATCGAACCCAGGTCTCCCACATTGGAGGCGGACGCTTTAACCTCTGAGCCACCAGGGAAGTCCCTCTTAGGTCCTAAGTCTCCATCAAACAATCTTCTATCTTTCTCTTGAACTTCCTTGAAGACTAGGAAATTCTCATGTACTATTAAATGCATGGCAATCTGTCCTTTTCTACCAAAGACAAGGTCAATAAGCATCCAATTGCCTAAATAATAGCTAGTTCAGTTCAGTCGCTCAGCCGTGTACGACTCTTTGAGACCCCATGAATTGCAGCACGCCACACCTCCCTGTCCATCACCAACTCCTGGAGTTCACTCAGACTCATGTCCATCGAGTCGGTGATGCCATCCAGCCATCTCATCCTCTGTTGTCCCCGTCTCTTCCTGCCCCCAATCCCTCCCAGCATCAGAGTCTTTTCCAATGAGTCAACTCTTCGCATGAAGTGGCTCAAGTGTTGGAGTTTCACCTTTAGCATGAGTCCTTCCAAAGAACACCCAGGACTGATCTCCTTTAGAATGGACTGGTTGAATCTCTTTGCAGTCCAAGGGACTCGAGTCTTTTCCAACACCACAGTTCAAAAGTATCAATTCTTCGGTGCTCAGCTTTCTTCACAGTCCAACTCTCACATCCATACATAACCACTGGAAAAACCATAGCCTTGACTAGACAGACCTTTGTTGGCAAAGTAATGTTTCTGCTTTTCAATATGCTATCTAGGTTGGTTATAACTTTACTTTCAAGGAGTAAGCGTCTTTTAATTTCACGGCTGCAGTCACCATCTGCAGTGATTTTGGAGCCCAAAAAAGTAAAGTCTGACACTGTTTTCACTGTTTCCCTGTCTATTTCCCATGAAGTGATGGGACCAGATGCCATGATCTTCATTTTCTGAATGTTGAGCTTTAAGTCAACTTTTTCACTCTCCTCTTTCACTTTCATCATGAGGCTTTTTAGTTTCTCTTCACTTTCTGCATATCTGAGGTTATTGATATTTCTCCCAGCAATCTTGATTCCAGCTTGTGCTTTTTCCAGCCCAGCATTTCTCATGATAATAATAATATCATGATAATAGCTAATCTTCTGTTTAATTTTTTTTTTTTTTTTTAGGCCAATCCATCCTTGAAATACTTTTCACTCATGACTACCAAGGAATGATTCCTTCTGGTATTCATGTTGCCAAATGACTTCTGGCTTCCTCTAAGTACCCTTCACCTGTTACATTTTGGGTCCATTTCATGTTTTCTTTGAATAATTGCATCAAACTCAGCTCTAATAGTACCGGCAAATCAACAGCCATCAATTCTTTATCTCTACCTCTCTTCTCTACTTGGCTCACATTTTAGTAGAGATGGAGTAACTTTTATGTAGAAATTCACCCTTCTTAGAGATTTAATTTCCCTAAGAAGTCAATTCTTCAAACATTTTTGCAGCAACCTATGGCTGCTCTTGGAGAAGGGAATGGCAACCCACTGCAGTGTTCTTGCCTGGAGAATCCCAGGGACGGGGGGGAGCCTGGTGGGCTGCCATCTATGGGGTCACACAGAGTCAGACACAACTGAAGCAGATATGGCTGCTCTTACCTGGCAACTAGAGAAGCAGCTGCACCCTAAGTACTAGCGAGGGAGAGAAAAAATAAAATATACTATTTAATACATTTTCAATATTAAATATTTGCTCAGTTGAGCAAAACAGTATTTAAAGAGTATCCCCAAGGGATATGTGGTATTCCTATAAATGCTCAAAAATGTATCTTCGGATTATGTCTGACCATTAAGGATTCTGATGGATTCCTGAATTGCTTTATTGACCCTCTTTCCAAAGTTACTTTTAGGGAACTGTCTTTGACATAATTAGTTCGTCTATACTGAGAGTGCAAAAAACGGCTCCAAGATTCTTATCACTGTGTATACTTAAAACAATATTGAGGATGAGAAGTAAATGGTTTTAAGTATTGAGACAGAGTGATGTCAGCATTGTGGTGGTGTGAGTTGTTCTTTTTTTCTTACTCCTTTGATTTATAACTAACTGGCTATCCATAAGGGGGGTGGAGGGGCAGGGGAGCAACTGAGTGATACATCCATGTGCATTGAATGTGGATGAATCGGACATCTGGGGTCACTGAGAATGAGGAGAGTCATGGTGGGTCCAGCAGGGAGCCTGCACAACACTTCTGGCATGATGAAGGAGGTGAGTGGGTGTTGGCCAGCTCCTAGTGCTATAGCTGGAAAGGTTTCCTGTGTGTGGAGAGAATGGCATTGACTCGGGAGGGAAAGGAAAGGGAAGACGACAAAGATCTAAGGAAGGCATTTCCTGCTGACTGTCCCCCAAACCACCCACAAATCTCTCTTGCCCCCCAATTCAAGGATTCTACCACCAGGCCATGGCACCCCAGAGCCTGAAATACTAAGCACACATCTCCTTCACCGCTCTATTGCCAGCCTTTTCTTCTTTCCCCCTCTGCCAAGTTTTTGTTTGTTTGTTTAAATGCACAAGCTCCCCAGCTTAGCAGCCTGTCCCTGCTGATAAGAGAAACAAAAATCTTGTGCTATGGTGCCACCTTCTGGGACAAAAAAGGAAGGCTCCTAATTAATAATCTGTTGGATTGTTGGAATCAAAGCCTTACCTAAATATGATGTTCACTACTTCAAACATGGCAACACAACTTTGCATCAAACACTATGAAAAATCACTATAATAGAGTATCACAAAACGAAAATGACTATTTTTTTAGCAGCAGAACCCAAACACATGGAATAGTGCAATCTACCTGATAAAGAATTCAAAATAACTGTTATGAAGAAATTTAATGTGTTACAAGAAAACCCAGAAAGGCAATATCATAATTTCAGGAATAAAATTAATAAGCAGGAGTGCTCCACCTCAGAGATTGAAATTTTAAAACAGAACCAGGTAAATTCTGGAGCTGAAGAACTCAATAAATGAGATGAAGAATGCTTTCCGAAACATGCAGAGCAAGCAGATCACATGAAAGGGAGAATAAGTGAGCTCGAAGATAGGAATATAGAGATGACCCAAGTGGGGAGAGATGACTCAAGAGTAGAAAGAACTAAGATAATTTAAAAGTGAAGAAACCCTACAAGAACCATCAGGCTCCATTAGGAAAGGCAAGATTAATCAGTATAACAGAAGGGGAAGAGAGGAGAAAGTGTATTTAAAGAAATATAGCTGAGGACTTCCCAACCTGATAAAGAACTAGATATACAAGTCCATGAAGCTAAGAGAGCACCTTATTATCTGAACAGAAAAAGAACTTCTCCAAGACACACTATATTAAATGTGTCAGAAGTCAAAAATAAAGACATATAAAGGCAACCAGAGAAAAAAGACAATATCCTACAAAGGAACCCCCATCAGGTAAGAGATTTTTCAACAGAAACTTTATAGGTCAAGAGAGTAGAAGGACATTCAAAATATTCAAAGCCAAGAAGACTCTACTCATCAAAGTTATCCTTCTGATATAAAAAAGAAATAAAGGCTTTTCTAGAGAAACAAAAGCTGAGAGAGTTCACCACCACTAGACCCGCCTCACAAGAAATATTGAAAGGAACTCTTCAGGCTGAAATGAAAAGACAAAAGTATACAAAATTTTAAGGTGATGAATAGAATTAGAAAACTGACTCTTTTTACAATAGTATATTAAACACTTAATTATAGCGTAAATATTAAAGGAAAAGAGCACTAAAATTAACCATAGTTATCCCTGGTGGCTCAAACGGTAAAAAAAGTCTGCCTGCAATACAGGAGACCCGGGTTCAACCCCTGGGTCGGGAAGATCCCTTGGAGAAGGAATTGGCAACCTGCTTCAATACTCTTGCCTGGAGAATTCCATGGACAGAGAAGCCTGGCAGGCTACAGTTCATGGGATCACAAAGAGTGGGACTTGACTGAGTGACTAACTTTCACTTTTCACTACAACTTAGTAATGAAATCACAGCATAGAAAGATAGTTGATGACCTTAATACAAAAGGAGAAGAGCAAAAGGATAAAACTTTTGCTTTTTATAGGTGAGTGAAGATGAATTGCTATCAGCACAAAAAGGACTGCTTTATCTATGAAATGTTTTATGTAAAACTCATGGTAACCACACACACAAAAAATTTTAGAATAGAGACAACAAGCATAAAGAAAGGGAAGTTGAGCAAATCACCATGGAAAACCACCAACTTATAAAGAGGAGGAAAGAGGAGAAAAAAAAAAAAAA